>CATNUO010000129.1:0-89524 GCA_951215215.1 Andrena trimmerana
TAGTGGGGGTCTCCGGGATTACGGTCTCCCGGGTCACTTTATTAGCGGGGGGGGTGAGAGTCACCCCCGCCGCCTCGAGCAGCGCGACCCTTCTCCTCCCCTCGGTCACGCTGCCCGGCTCCGCCTCCGCCTCAACCCCACGCACAACTTCCGGGGAGTCCTCCCCCAGGATAACGAGGGGGGGAGACCCCTCCGGATGCGCATGGGTCCAGTCCATGACCATCTCATCGTCAGAGAGCTTGCCAAGTCCTGCCGCTGTCACTTTTTCCCCGGGGTGCAATGGCGGTAATAAATCACCGCCACCCGGGGTGGCACTGGCCCGCCGCATCAGCTCAGTGCCATCGGTCTTAGTCGTACCCTGTGAGCTGCCGACAACACTCACAGGGTCTGATCTTACATCAGAACTCGCCGCATAATCATCCGAGGCGCGGCTTGATCGAAACATAAAATCATATAAATGTCTTAAAGGGCGACGGCCCCACCGCCCAGCGGATTTTCGCCCAACACGTGGCCCCGATGACATGGCCACAGCGGCACAACCGGCAAATGCCGGGGGGACCCTACCGCCGCTGGTCCTGTCTCCGCAAAAACGGAGAACGAGACCCCCCATGGGAAGATGTTAAGCCCATGGGGGGCCCCCACTCCCTCCCTTAAACCATGTGCCCCCCCAAGACCCGCCCACCACCACCACCACCACCACCACCACAAGCACCAATGTGGTGGATACCCCACCGCACGGGGCCTGTTAGGGCTACCCAGCCCTATACGGTGCCCCGTGCACCCAACCCCTCTTTTTTTTTTTAATTTCAGGGTTGTGGCAGCCGAGCGGAGCGGAAGGACGGACGGGCCCCGGGACACCAGCCCAGGAGCCCCAGGACAGGTAAGTAAGGGTCAAAGGAAAAACCGGCCCACCATCTGAATACATGCCCCCCCCTCCTGATCTTTTAGCCACGGGGCCCAGGTAACCCTGTTCAAGGTCACCCGGGAACCCCGCGGCGGCGGAGGGGACATCAGATGGTGGCCGCACCGCCCACCCACCATCCCTACCCGGAGGAACGGATGTTTAACAAAAATCTCCTATTAACAGGACCGTACGGAGGGTGGTCAACCCTTAGCCAGGAAGGTAGCATCCCCCATCCGGCCCCTAGGTGCGATCAATCCCCCACCCAGGACCCGAAGGGGAACATAGCCACCTTCCCAGAGCTCCCCCACCACGCCAAGGTGGTTGACCCTGGAGGGAGTATGTCAAAAAAACCTATCATAATCCAGAAAAATCGAAGTTGGGTTCAATAAAATTTTTTAAAATTTGACAAAAATCTGAACAAAAATCCAAAAATTCGAAGATAATTTCAACTAGAATTACTCAAATGCAGCTCCTCTATCAAAAAAACCTAACATAATCCAGAAAAATCGAAGTTGGTTTCAACAAAATTTTTTAAAATTTGACAAAGATCTGTACAAAAATCCAAAAATTCGAAGTTAATTACAACTAAAATTACTCAAATGCAGCTCCTCTATCCAAAAAACCTAAAATAATCCAGAAAAATCGAAGTTGGTTTCAACAAAATTTTTTAAAATTTGACAAAAATCTGAACAAAAATCCAAAAAATCGAAGTTAATTTCAACTAGAATTACTCAAATGCAGCTCGTCTATCAAAAAAACCTAACATAATCCAGAAAAATCGAAGTTGGTTTCAACAAAATTTTTTAAAATTTGACAAAGATCTGTACAAAAATCCAAAAATTCGAAGTTAATTACAACTAAAATTACTCAAATGCAGCTCCTCTATCCAAAAAACCTAAAATAATCCAGAAAAATCGAAGTTGGTTTCAACAAAATTTTTTAAAATTTGACAAAAATCTGTACAAAAATCCAAAAAATCGAAGTTAATTTCAACTAGAATTACTCAAATGCAGCTCGTCTATCAAAAAAACCTATCATAATTCAGAAAAATCGAAATAGGCTTCAACAAAATTTTTTAAAATTTGAGAAAAATCTGTTCAAAAATCCAAAAATTCGAATTTAATTACAACTAAAATTACTCAAATGCAGCTCCTCTATCAAAAAAACCTAACATAATCCAGAAAAAAAGAAGTTGGTTTCAACAAAATTTTTTAAAATTTGACAAAAATCTGTACAAAAATCCAAAAATTCGAAGTTATTTTCAACTAAAATTACTCAAATGCAGCTCCTCTATCAAAAAAACTATACATAATCCAGAAAAAAAGAAGTTGGTTTCAACAAAATTTTTTAAAATTTGACAAAAATCTGTACAAAAATCCAAAAATTCGAAGTTATTTTCAACTAAAATTACTCAAATGCAGCTCCTCTATCAAAAAAACCTAACATAATCCAGAAAAATCGAAGTTGGTTCCAACAAAATTTTTTAAAATTTGACAAACATCTGTACAAAAATCCCAAAATTCGAAGTTAATTTCAACTAAAATTACTCAAATGCAGCTCCTTTATCAAAAAAACCTAACATATTCCAGAAAAATCGAAGTTGGTTTCAACAAAATTTTTTAAAATTTGACAAAAATCTGCACAAAAATCCAAAAATTCGAAGTTAATTTCAACTAAAATTACTCAAATGCAGCTCCTTTATCAAAAAAACCTAACATATTCCAGAAAAATCGAAGTTGGTTTCAACAAAATTTTTTAAAATTTGACAAAAATCTGTACAAAAATCCAAAAATTCGAAGTTATTTTCAACTAAAATTACTCAAATGCAGCTCCTCTATCAAAAAACCTAACATAATCCAGAAAAATCGAAGTTGGTTTCAACAAAATATTTTAAAATTTTACAAAAATCTGTACAAAAATCCAAAAATTCGAAGTTAATTTCAACTAAAATTACTCAAATGCATCTCCTTTATCAAAAAAACCTAACATAATCCAGAAAAATCGAAGTTGATTTCAACAAAATTTTTTAAAATTTGACAAAAATCTGTACAAAAATCCAAAAATTCGAAGTTATTTTCAACTAAAATTACTCAAATGCAGCTCCTCTATCAAAAAAACTTTACATAATCCAGAAAAAAAGAAGTTGGTTTCAACAAAATTTTTTAAAATTTGACAAAAATCTGTACAAAAATCCAAAAATTCGAAGTTAATTTCAACTAGAATTACTCAAATGCAGCTCCTCTATCAAAAAAACCTAACATAATCCAGAAAAATCGAAGTTGGGTTCAACAAAATTTTATAAAATTTAACAAAAATCTGCACAAAAATTCAAAAATTCGAAGTTAATTACAACTAAAATTACTCAAATGCAGCTCCTCTATCCAAAAAACCTAACATAATCCAGAAAAATCGAAGTTGGTTTCAACAAATTTTTTAAAATTTGACAAAAATCTGTACAAAAATCCAAAAAATCGAAGTTAATTTCAACTAGAATTACTCAAATGCAGCTCGTCTATCAAAAAAACCTAACATAATCCAGAAAAATCGAAATAGGCTTCAACAAAATTTTTTAAAATTTGAGAAAAATCTCTTCAAAAATCCAAAAATTCGAATTTAAATACAACTAAAATTACTCAAATGCAGCTCCTCTATCAAAAAAACCTAACATAATCCAGAAAAATCGAAGTAGGTTTAAACAAAATTTTTTAAAATTTGACAAAAATCTGTACAAAAATCCAAAAATTCGAAGTTATTTTCAACTAAAAATACTCAAATGCAGCTCCTCTATCAAAAAAACCAAACATAATCCGGAAAAATAGAAGTTGGTTCCAACAAAATTTTTTAAAATTTGACAAACATCTGTACAAAAATCCCAAAATTCGAAGTTAATTTCAACTAAAATTACTCAAATGCAGCTCCTCTATCAAAAAACATAACATAATCCAGAAAAATCGAAGTTGGTTCCAACAAAATTTTTTAAAATTTGACAAACATCTGTACAAAAATCCCAAAATTCGAAGTTAATTTCAACTAAAATTACTCAAATGCAGCTCCTTTATCAAAAAAACCTAACATATTCCAGAAAAATCGGAGTTGGTTTCAACAAAATTTTTAAAAATTTGACAAATATCTGTACAAAAATCCAAAAATTCGAAGTTATTTTCAACAAAAATTACTCAAATGCAGCTCCTCTATCAAAAAAACTTTACATAATCCAGAAAAAAAGAAGTTGGTTTCAACAAAATTTTTTAAAATTTGACAAAAATCTGTACAAAAATCCAAAAATTCGAAGTTAATTTCAACTAGAATTACTCAAATGCAGCTCCTCTATCAAAAAAACCTAACATAATCCAGAAAAATCGAAGTTGGGTTCAACAAAATTTTATAAAATTTAACAAAAATCTGCACAAAAATTCAAAAATTCGAAGTTAATTACAACTAAAATTACTCAAATGCAGCTCCTCTATCCAAAAAACCTAACATAATCCAGAAAAATCGAAGTTGGTTTCAACAAAATTTTTTAAAATTTGACAAAAATCTGTACAAAAATCCAAAAAATCGAAGTTAATTTCAACTAGAATTACTCAAATGCAGCTCGTCTATCAAAAAAACCTAACATAATCCAGAAAAATCGAAATAGGCTTCAACAAAATTTTTTAAAATTTGAGAAAAATCTCTTCAAAAATCCAAAAATTCGAATTTAAATACAACTAAAATTACTCAAATGCAGCTCCTCTATCAAAAAAACCTAACATAATCCAGAAAAATCGAAGTAGGTTTAAACAAAATTTTTTAAAATTTGACAAAAATCTGTACAAAAATCCAAAAATTCGAAGTTATTTTCAACTAAAAATACTCAAATGCAGCTCCTCTATCAAAAAAACCAAACATAATCCGGAAAAATAGAAGTTGGTTCCAACAAAATTTTTTAAAATTTGACAAACATCTGTACAAAAATCCCAAAATTCGAAGTTAATTTCAACTAAAATTACTCAAATGCAGCTCCTCTATCAAAAAACATAACATAATCCAGAAAAATCGAAGTTGGTTCCAACAAAATTTTTTAAAATTTGACAAATATCTGTACAAAAATCCAAAAATTCGAAGTTATTTTCAACTAAAATTACTCAAATGCAGCTCCTCTAACAAAAAAACTTTACATAATCCAGAAAAATCGATGTTGGTTTCAACAAAATTTTTTAAAATTTGACAAAAATCTGTACAAAAATCCAAAAATTCGAAGTTAATTTCAACTAGAATTACTCAAATGCAGCTCCTCTATCAAAAAAACCTAACATAATCCAGAAAAATCGAAGTTGGTTTCAACAAAAATTTTTTAAAATTTGACAAACATCTGTACAAAAATCCCAAAATTCGAAGTTAATTTCAACTAAAATTACTCAAATGCAGCTCCTCTATCAAAAAAACCTAACATAATCCAGAAAAATCGAAGTAGGTTTAAACAAAATTTTTTAAAATTTGACAAAAATCTGTACAAAAATCCAAAATTTCGAAGTTATTTTCAACTAAAAATACTCAAATGCAGCTCCTCTATCAAAAAAACCTAACATAATCCAGAAAAATCGAAGTTGGTTGCAACAAAATTTTTTAAAATTTGACAAACATCTGTACAAAAATCCCAAAATTCGAAGTTAATTTCAACTAGAATTACTCAAATGCAGCTCCTCTATCAAAAAATCCTAACATAATCCAGAAAAATCGAAGTTGGGTTCAACAAAATTTTATAAAATTTAACAAAAATCTGCTCAAAAATCCAAAAATTCGAAGTTATTTTCAACTAAAAATACTCAAAAGCAGCTCCTCTATCAAAAAACCTAACATAATCCAGAAAAATCGAAGTTGGTTCCAACAAAATTTTTTAAAATTTGACAAACATCTGTACAAAAATCCCAAAATTCGAAGTTAATTTCAACTCAAATTACTCAAATGCAGCTCCTCTATCAAAAAACCTAACATAATCCAGAAAAATCGAAGTAGCCCGACTAGAATTTCAGTTAGGCATGCATAAACACGAATGTGGGCCTAATGCGGAAATGATTAGGTACACCTACATTGGGCAAGCCTAATTGTTACCCCATTAGGCCGTAATCCGGAAAGAATGATGCACGCCTATGTTGGGCATTTCTAACATTTGCCATACGTGGCCCAAATGGGGATGGCCGAGCGCACGCCTAGGTTGGGCATTCCTAAAGGCAGGGTCCCACTAGTGCAACGGCGCGCCGCGCACGTTTTTTTCGACGCGCAAAGCCGATTTGTTGCAGAAAGACGTTCCCATTGGTGCAACTGCGCGCCGCGCACGGGTCAGATTTACGAGTCTCTCGGATTTTCGAGGAGTTTAGAGCACTTGAAAGGGTCGACTTTTATGACGACACGCGCGTCGAACGCGATCTTGTGCGCGCTATGCCGGGATTTCTCTGCCACGCGCGCACGCGAATGCTCGCCGCGCATTGTCGAAAAGACTGGAAAAATGTGTGTCTTTCAACGCAAATGTACTCTTCACTTTCGAATTATTCTATTTCTCAAAAACAATTAAGTTATTGCTTTGATTTATCCTGCAAGAAAATCCTAGGTGTAAAAAATATCATTTTACCGTGACTTCTATGTTTATTCGTTCACGCCAGAGGCTATTCAATTTAGAGCTGTTCGGGTATTCGAATAAAGCGAGCCGGGTACCCGTAAAATTCGGACGGCCCGAAATATCCGGGTAGCTCGAATTTGTTTCGAGCGGCTTGAAAAATTCGGGCAGTCCGAATCGTTTCGGGCCGCCCGGAAGAACTGAATAGCCCGAATTGTTTCGGGCCGCTCGAAAGAAAGGGCTAGCTCGAATTGTTTCCGGTGGCTCGGAAAATCCGGACGCCGTAAATGTGGTTCGAGCAGTTCGACTATGTTGAGTAGGTGAAATATTTCTAACGGTATGGAATATTTTAAGGAATATTTTTCTACTGGGATGCAAATGATGGTTATCAATAATGCGAATAAATAAAATGCAAACGTTAAATAAAAATATTCGGTAACAATTGAAAATAACACTAGTTTACAGCCATTTTGCGCAGCAGATTCCCAAAATAAGGTCTAAAAGATTTTCTATGGATACGTTTTCGAGATATCAACATAGTCGAACTGCTCGAACCACATTCAAGGCGTACAGATTTTCCGAGTCATCCGAAACAATTCGAGGTAGCCCTTTCTTTCGAGCGGCCCGAAACAATTCGGGCTATCCGGTTCTTCCGGGCGTTCCGAAACGATTCGGACTACCCGAATTTTTCAAGCCGCTCGAAACAAATTCGAGCTACCCGGATTTTTCGGGCCGTCCGAATTTTCCGGCTCGGCTCCAAAACCGAGTCCCGGCTCGGTGCGAATTTCAAGCCGTCCAAATATTCAAGCACCCGAACAACCCTACTATTCATACGTCTAAAAATGTAAACTATTTAATAGTGCAGTGGTGCATTTACTATTTGAGATTACACGTAATGACATTATGTACCTACTTACTGTCAAAGTGTTCATCGCTTTCCAGCAGTGAATGTGTTAATTGTAATTTCGTTTCCTATCGCATTGCCACGGAAATATCTCGACATTTGTGGATGTAGGGATGTAAAATTTTAATCATTTTCTAAGTCATAAACCATTGTTAGTACCTTCAGGTAAACTAAATGTAGGTACCTAACTACTTAAAAACAAATGTTTCAGTATGCAATAAAGTAACAGCAATTATGACATCCTCTATAAGCCAGGTATTTCGGGACTCTTAATACATACACCAGGCCATACTTGCCTACCCATTTCATAAATGCGAATTAATCAGAGGAAATGATACACGTGTATTTCCTGTACAGGGGTAGAAAGTTCGTGTCTGGGAGGAATGCTTATCCAATTGGTTACTGCGACGTAGTAAACCCCTTCAAATATTTCAAGTAGTATGAAGTGTGAAGGCCTTGTATCGGCTACTGGGACAACTGCTGGCGTTAGATTTATTTAGATCAAGAAAGCAAGATGTAGAAAAGGAGGCTAGTATTTCCACTGTCTTCAACGTGCGCATCAAGCATCCGCGTGCGCGCCTGGCAGAGCGTCGGCCCATTTCGTGCGCGCGGCCTCATAAATTAGACCCTTTCAAGTGGACGAAAACGTCGTGCGCGGCGCGCAGTTGCACTAGTGGGACCCTGCCTTAAGATTTGCCATACGTGGCGCAAATGGGGATGGCCGAGCGCGCGCCTAGGTGGGGCATTCCTAACATTTGCCATACGTGGCGCAAATGGGGATGGCCGAGCGCGCGCCTAGGTGGGGCATTCCTAACATTTGCCATACGTGGCGCAAATGGGGATGGCCGAGCGCGCGCCAAGTTGGGCATTCCTAACATTTGCCATATGTGGCGCAAATGGGGATGGCCGAGCGCGCGCCAAGTTGGGCATTCCTAACATTTGCCATACGTGGCGCAAATGGGGATGGCCGAGCGCGCGCCTAGATGGGGCATTCCTACCATTTGCCATACGTGGCGGAAATGGGGATGGCCGAGCGCGCGCCAAGTTGGGCATTCCTAACATTTGCCATATGTGGCGCAAATGGGGATGGCCGAGCGCGCGCCAAGTTGGGCATTCCTAACATTTGCCATACGTGGCGCAAATGGGGATGGCCGAGCGCGCGCCTAAGTTGGGCATGCCTAAGATTTGCCTCTCAAACTAGAGGTTATTTTGCAGTCAGCTTCTCGCAGTGTCAAATCTGACATCGACGTATACGCAAGCTTCCGTGTAGAGGTTACGTTGACGTAATAGAGTTTTTACGATTATAAATAATTGGAATTCCCAATACTATTTCTAAGACTGTTCCCGTAAGTTAATTGTTTTCCTCTGCGATGTCGGATATGCGAGATCTGAAAACTCGTGAACTCACACGTCTCAGAGTTCAACGACTTCGTAAGCGGCGTAAATTATTCAGTGATCAGCAATGCCCAGAATTTGTAAATTATGAAGCTGCAGATACGATAGTGATGCCCAAAACCAGAAGAATCTATGAAGAATGTGGGAGTGTAAATTCAGAAAATTTTGAGTCGGATGTTGCAAATATCTCGGAAGTCAATCGAAATATAATACCACATATAATTAATGATGATATTGAGTCATCAGAGGAAAACGAGACAGTCAATCGAAATATAATACCACATATAATTAATGATAATATTGAGTCATCAGAGGAAGACGAGACAGTCAATCGAAATATAATACCACATATAATTAATGATGATATTGAGTCATCAGAGGAAGACGAGACAGGAGAGGCTGCAGGACATAACATTATAGATGATCAAGAGATTTGTGCCTTTAATGACGACATACAAGATATTCGTCAATGGGCTCTCATGGATCCACCAATACCACATACTCGGTTGGAAGTATTGATGAAAATATTAAGGAGACATTCTTATCCTAATTTACCTAAGACAGCCAAAACATTTCTAGGTACAACATCCATCAATTATACCATCGAAAGCTTTAATGGCATCGATGATGAGTTTGTGTATTTAGGGATAAATAAAGTTCTTCAAAAATGTGTAAATCCAGAGGTCCATAAAAATAATGATATACCATTGATGTTTAACGTTGATGGTTTACCATTATTTAAATCCAGCAGAAAACAGTTTTGGCCAATCTTGTGTAAAATTTTTCATGATCCTGATGTTTACCAACCCTTTCCTGTGGCCATATATTGCGGAAATACAAAGCCAACCAATCTTGAACGATATTTGGAGCAATTTATAAATGAAATTAACGATCTGCAACATACTGGTATCGCTATAGATAATAGAGCATTTACTGTATCCGTCAAAGCTTTTATATGTGACAGACCTGCACGTTCGGTTGTGAAATGTATTAAAGGTCACGCAGGATACTGGGCCTGTGAGAGATGTACGATACGTGGCGAAAGATTCGAAAATCGGACAATTTATCCATTGGTAAATTCTGAAAAAAGAACTGATTTGTCATTTAGAAATCAAAGTAATACAGAACATCATTTAGGAATATCTCCTTTACTTCGCATATATCCGAACATTGACATGATCAACCAATTTTTATTAGACTCCATGCACTTGCTGTATTTGGGAATTATGAAAAAACTATTACACTATTGGATAGATGGAAATGTGAAAGAGTTGAAGCTGAATGATTGTGCTAAGATCCAACTATCGAATTTGCTACAAAAGATAAAAGTACCTGCTGAATTTCAACGAACGACTAGATCCCTAACAGAGTTTCATAAATTCAAAGCCACTGAATACCGATTTTTGCTGTTATATGCAGGACCTGTTATCTTTAAAAAAGTTTTATCAACTGTCGTATATAGACATTTCTTACTCCTTCATACTGGTTGCAGAATATTATCGTCTAAAGAATTAGCCGTGGATAAATGCAAAAATGCTAGATTGTATTTGAAGAAATTTGTGACCAAAGCGCCATGTATATATAGCGAAGAATTTATGGTTGGAATTGTCCATAATCTGATTCATCTTGCAGATGATGTTAAAAATATGAACTGTTCTTTATCTAATATTTCTAGTTTTCCATTTGAAAACGCTCTAGGAAGAATGAAACGACTTATTCGCAATGGAAATAAGCCTCTCTCCCAATTATGCCGTCGATTGAATGAAATCTCTGATAGTTGGAATGAAAAAGCTGATATTCCACCTACAATTCAAATTACTAGACAATTAAAAGAATTAGAGAGGAAAATACCAATTAAAAGAGTTCAGTATAAAGAGGCGCTTTTATCCACTGTATTTCCGAATAATACAGTTTTATTGAATAATAATGAAATCGTACAAGTGTATAGAATGTGGATATCCCCAAACGATGACGTGAATAATATCGAAATTACGGGAAAGATATTAAGGAAGAGAAAGGCACTTTATTCGTATCCTTGTAATTCTCACTGTCTCCAAATGTGGAATGTCAGCGGTAGAAATACGGATACTATAATATTTAAAATTACCGATATTAAAAAAAAAATGGTCCCATTTGATTTCAGCGATAGTGTTGGAGAAAATTTTTTAGTAATGCCTCTACTTCATATGTGAATAAGTATAATATCAAAACCATAAACTGGGATATGCAAAAGTGTATCTATTACGATGTAATAAAATTATATGTTATGAAGAAAATGTTCGACTTATAGAGGATTTCGAGTTATCGAAGTTCGACTGTACATACAAATATGTTTCCAACGTAAACAAATTGAACTAATCGGCTGTTCGTTCTTCGAGGCAATCGCGGTTACATTGCCACTGTTGCCGAGCGCTGCGACGATATTTTGTGTGTACCGAATTGTCCAAAGCAACGGATCATTTTACGTATATATTTCTGTGATCATATAAGTGAGCGCTGTGCAACGCGTTTTCAAAAATGGCAAATGCAGATAATTCAGCAAGAAAAGAACTCAGATCCAAATACCCTAAAAAATCTCTCAACGTTGGGAATAACAAAAATAGGAAGATACTTCAAGATGACAAATTAACAGTTTCAGATGGCACGGATTCAGTCGTCATAAATTCGGATAATTTCGATGATAAGAGTAGTGATGAGTCATCAATAAATACAAAAAAAAGGAAGATTACGGCACATGGGAAGAAAGACAAAAATAATTCATCCAGTAAAGGCGGAAAGAGACAGAAATTTACACAACCAATTTCGGACAAATTAAAAGTTTTAGATGGCACGGATTCAGTCGACAGAAATTCGGATAATTTCGATGATAAGAGTAGTGATGATGAGTCATCAATAAATACAAAAAAAGGGAAGATTACGGCACATGGGAAGAAAGACAAAAATAATTCATCCAGTAAAGGCGGAAAGAGACAGAAATTTACACAACCAATTTCGGAAAGCTCAGGGAGTGATCCAGAAATCAATTTTTTAATGGACGAATTACCATCAGTAATTGAAAAAATTCCTTTGGTAACTCAAACTCAACAATCATCGAGTTCATCATATACCGCATTGCAGGACCAAATGAATAATTCATTGAAAGGTAATTATGATAAACTGTTAGATAAAGAAATGATTGAAAGCAGCAAATTTCTCGTCCGTTCAACAATACTTTATACGCAATTTTTATAACCATAAAATTTAAATTTATTGTAGATTTAAACCGCACCGTAGAGAAACAATATCAAATGTTATTAACACGAATGAGCCAACTGAGTAGCCAAATGATTGAGCTCAAACTGGCAGTCCAGCAATTAGAAAAAACAAAAGTGAACTGTGATGTAAATTCTGATTTTGAACAGAATTGGAAATTATTGCTTCCCTGCAATACAAAAGAAGAATATCAAGAGTTCGACAACAAAATAAAAACAGACCAAGACTTTCGCCAAAAATTGGTAAACTTTTATAATAAATTATTCTACTTTTTCGCCTTTATTTATCTATTACGTATGCAAAACAAGAATTATAATTCCATCATAACATTTTTTGCAGGCACAAAAATTCATAAATCTCATTAACAAGCGAACAACAATCGCCCGAAATGTGGGCGAGATAATGAGATTCTGCTTGTCACGAGATCTGGCCCTGAAATTTAACCCCGTCAAACCATCTGAAGGAAAATTATTCACTTTCGTGAATACAAATCTTTATAATGTAGTCAAAGGTATTTTTCTGAATTAATTGAATTATGAAATAATATAATAATATGAAAATATTGTTCTTTTATTCCAGCATCGCTGCTATCAACATTTTCGTCAACTGAAAATGCTATGAGCGAAAGCGAGGTTAGAAAAGTTGTATCAGCGGTTTTACATCATGCTAGAGATTGGGAAGGAGGAAGAGTTACACGCCAGAAAAAAATTTTACCTCAAGATTGATGTTTATTTTCCGACTAATAATATTCGAACTTTCAATGTAATTCCCTTCTGGGTCATTCCACGCCAAATCGACCACATTTTTCCCTCGACGTCTGGGATTTTGTCCAAACTAGAATATAATATGTTATAGTCCTCGTGAAATTATCATGGGGTTTAAGTAATCATTTTCTCGATTTGGAATTTGTTTAAAGACAAAATCCCAGACATTGAGAGAAACATGTGATCGATTTGGCGTGAAATGACCCTTTTTCTTAATGATTTAATTTCCTTAATTATTATTATTTATTATTCTATTGTTACCTATATATAGACATTGAGAGAAAAAAGTGATCGATTTTGGGGTGGAATGATCATTTTTCTTAATGATTTTATTTCCTTAATTATCATTATTTATTATTTTATTGTTACCTATAACCTTGCAATCAACGATTATACATATATATATACATATGTGTGTGTGTGTAATTTATATATGTTGATTGCATGGTTGTGGGTATAGGTAACAATAGAATAATAAATAAATAATAATAATTAAGGAAATAAAATCATTAAGAAAAAGGTTCATTCCACGCCAAATCAATTACTTCTTTCTCTCAATGTCTGGTATTTTGTCTTTATACTTTTTGTACATATATATATATATATATATGTATATATATATATATATATAATAAATGAAAAATTGTAATAAAAGAGCAGTCTTATTTCATTTACGAATTAATTTAACGAACTGAAGCCTACACCACAGATCTTTTATGAGGGATCCCTCATGAGATTTCATTAATGTCTCCCAATGAGGGCCTAATAAGGCTATCCTGATGTGGGCCTAATGCATTTGGCGTCACTGGATAGTCATTGGGATAGCCTAATGTGGGCCTAATGCATTTGGCGTCATTGAATAGTCATTGGGAAAGCCTAATGTGGGCCTAATGCGTTTGGCCACACTGGATAGTCATTGGGAAAGCCTAATGTGGCCCATACGCGGGGTTCCTAATACGGGCCTCGTGCGAATTTCCCAATTAGGCAGTCACGGATGTTTCGCGTTACATGCCGCACGCCGGCCTGATGGGGCTGCCCCATCCGGGCCTAACAGCGAAATTAGGCTAGCCTAATACGGACCTAATGTCTGCCCAACTAATAATTCTAGTCGGGAGGTTTAAACAAAATTTTTTAAAATTTGACAAACATCTGTACAAAAATCCCAAAATTCGAAGTTAATTTCAATTAAAATTACTCAAATGCAGCTTCTCTATCCAAAAAACCTAACACAATCCAGAAAAATCGAAGTTGGTTTCAACAAAATTTTTTAAAATTTCACAAAAATCTGTACAAAAATCCAAAAATTCGAAGTTAATTTCAACTAAAATTACTCAAATGCAGCTCCTCTATCAAAAGAACCTAACATAATCCAGAAAAATCGAAGTAGGTTTGAACAAAATTTTTTAAAATTTGACAAAAATCTGTACAAAAATCCAAAAATTCGAAGTTATTTTCAACTAAAATTACTCAAATGCAGCTCCTCTAACAAAAAACTTTACATAATCCAGAAAAATCGAAGTTGGTTTCAATAAAATTTTTTAAAATTTGACAAAAATCTGTACAAAAATCCTAAAATTCGAAGTTAATTTCAACTAGAATTACTCAAATGCAGCTCCTCTATCAAAAAAACCTAACATAATCCAGAAAAATCGAAGTTGGGTTCAACAAAATTTTATAAAATTTAACAACTATCTGCACAAAAATCCAAAAATTCGAAGTTATTTTCAACTAAAAATACTCAAAAGCAGCTCCTCTATCAAAAAACCTAACATAATCCAGAAAAATCGAAGTTGGCTCCAACAAAATTTTTTAAAATTTGACAAACATCTGTACAAAAATCCCAAAATTAGAAGTTAATTTCAACTAAAATTACTCAAATGCAGCTCCTCTATCAAAAAAACCTAACATAATCCAGAAAAATCGAAGAAGGTTTAAACAAAATTTTTTAAAATTTGACAAAAATCTGTACAAAAATCCAAAAATTCGAAGTTAATTTCAACTAAAATTACTCAAATTCAGCTCCTCTATCAAAAAAAACCTAACATAATCCAGAAAAATCGAAGTAGGTTTAAACAAAATTTTTTAAAATTTGACAAAAATCTGTACAAAAATCAAAAAATTCGAAGTTTTTTTCAACTAAAATTACTCAAATGCAGCTCCTCTATCAAAAAAACCTAACATAATCCAGAAAAATCGAAGTTGGGTTCAACAAAATTTTATAAAATTTAACAACAATCTGCACAAAAATCCAAAAATTCGAAGTTATTTTCAACTAAAAATACTCAAAAGCAGCTCCTCTATCAAAAAACCTAACATAATCCAGAAAAATCGAAGTTGGTTCCAACAAAATTTTTTAAAATTTGACAAACATCTGTACAAAAATCCCAAAATTCGAAGTTAATTTCAACTAAAATTACTCAAATGCAGCTCCTCTATCAAAAAAACCTAACATAATCCAGAAAAATCGAAGTTGGGTTCAACAAAATTTTATAAAATTTAACAACAATCTGCACAAAAATCCAAAAATTCGAAGTTATTTTCAACTAAAAATACTCAAAAGCAGCTCCTCTATCAAAAAACCTAACATAATCCAGAAAAATCGAAGTTGGTTCCAACAAAATTTTTTAAAATTTGACAAACATCTGTACAAAAATCCCAAAATTAGAAGTTAATTTCAACTAGAATTACTCAAATGCAGCTCCTCTATCAAAAAAACCTAACATAATCCAGAAAAATCGAAGTTGGGTTCAACAAAATTTTATAAAATTTGACAAACATCTGTACAAAAATCCCAAAATTAGAAGTTAATTTCAACTAAAATTACTCAAATGCAGCTCCTCTATCAAAAAAACCTAACATAATCCAGAAAAATCGAAGAAGGTTTAAACAAAATTTTTTAAAATTTGACAAAAATCTGTACAAAAATCCAAAAATTCGAAGTTAATTTCAACTAAAATTACTCAAATTCAGCTCCTCTATCAAAAAAAACCTAACATAATCCAGAAAAATCGAAGTAGGTTTAAACAAAATTTTTAAAATTTGACAAAAATCTGTACAAAAATCAAAAAATTCGAAGTTTTTTTCAACTAAAATTACTCAAATGCAGCTCCTCTATCAAAAAAACCTAACATAATCCAGAAAAATCGAAGTTGGGTTCAACAAAATTTTATAAAATTTAACAACAATCTGCACAAAAATCCAAAAATTCGAAGTTATTTTCAACTAAAAATACTCAAAAGCAGCTCCTCTATCAAAAAACCTAACATAATCCAGAAAAATCGAAGTTGGTTCCAACAAAATTTTTTAAAATTTGACAAACATCTGTACAAAAATCCCAAAATTCGAAGTTAATTTCAACTAAAATTACTCAAATGCAGCTCCTCTATCAAAAGAACCTAACATAATCCAGAAAAATCGAAGCTGGTTCCAACAAAATTTTTTAAAATTTGACAAACATCTGTACAAAAATCCAAAAATTCGAAGTTATTTTCAACTAAAATTACTCAAATGCAGCTCCTCTATAAAAAAAAACCTAACATAATCCAGAAAAATCGAAGTAGGTTTAAACAAAATTTTTTAAAATTTGACAAAAATCTGTACAAAAATCCAAAAATTCGAAGTTAATTTCAACTAAAATTACTCAAATGCAGCTCCTCTATAAAAAAAACCTAACATAATCCAGAAAAATCGAAGTAGGTTTAAACAAAATTTTTTACAATTTGACAAAAATCTGTACAAAAATCCAAAAATTCGAAGTTATTTTCAACTAAAATTACTCAAATGCAGCTCCTCTATCAAAAAAACCTAACATAATCCAGAAAAATCGAAGTTGGTTTCAACAAAAATTTTTTAAAATTTGACAAACATCTGTACAAAAATCCCAAAATTCGAAGTTAATTTCAACTAAAATTACTCAAATGCAGCTCCTCTATCAAAAAAAACTAACATAATCCCGAAAAATCGAAGTAGGTTTAAACAAAATTTTTTAAAATTTGACAAAAATCTGTACAAAAATACAAAAATTCGAAGTTAATTTCAACTAAAATTACTCAAATGCAGCTCCTCTATAAAAAAAAAACTAACATAATCCAGAAAAATCGAAATAGGTTTAAACAAAATTTTTTAAAATTTGACAAAAATCTGTACAAAAATACAAAAATTCGAAGTTATTTTCAACTAAAAATACTCAAATGCAGCTCCTCTATCAAAAAAACCTAACATAATCCAGAAAAATCGAAGTTGGTTCCAACAAAATTTTTTAAAATTTGACAAACATCTGTACAAAAATCCCAAAATTCGAAGTTAATTTCAACTAAAATTACTCAAATGCAGCTCCTCTATCAAAAAAAACTAACATAATCCAGAAAAATCGAAGTAGGTTTAAACAAAATTTTTTAAAATTTGACAAAAATCTGTACAAAAATACAAAAATTCGAAGTTATTTTCAACTAAAAATACTCAAATGCAGCTCCTCTATCAAAAAAACCTAACATAATCCAGAAAAATCGAAGTTGGTTCCAACAAAATTTTTTAAAATTTGACAAACATCTGTACAAAAATCCCAAAATTCGAAGTTAATTTTAACTAAAATTACTCAAATGCAGCTCCTTTATCGAAAAAACCTAACATATTCCAGAAAAATCGAAGTTGGTTTCAACAAAATTTTTTAAAATTTGACAAAAATCTGTACAAAAATCCAAAAATTCGAAGTTATTTTCAACTAAAATTACTAAAATGCAGCTCCTCTAACAAAAAAACTTTACATAATCCAGAAAAATCGAAGTTGGTTTCCACAAAATTTTTTAAAATTTTACAAAAATCTGTACAAAAATCCAAAAATTCGAAGTTAATTTCAACTAAAATTACTCAAATGCAGCTCCTCTATCAAAAAAACCTAACATAATCCAGAAAAATCGAAGTAGGTTTAAACAAAATTTTTTAAAATTTGACAAAAATCTGTACAAAAATCCAAAAATTCGAAGTTATTTTCAACTAAAATTACTCAAATGCAGCCCCTCTATAAAAAAAAAACCTAACATAATCCAGAAAAATCGAAGTTGGGTTCAATAAAATTGTTTAAAATTTGACAAAAATCTGTACAAAAATCCATAAATTCGAAGTTCTTTTCAACTAGAATTACTCAAATGCAGCTCCTCTATCCAAAAAACCTAACATAATCCAGAAAAATCGAAGTTGGTTTCCACAAAATTTTTTAAAATTTTACAAAAATCTGTACAAAAATCCAAAAATTCGAAGTTAATTTCAACTAAAATTACTCAAATGCAGCTCCTCTATAAAAAAAAAACTAACATAATCCAGAAAAATCGAAATAGGTTTAAACAAAATTTTTTAAAATTTGACAAAAATCTGTACAAAAATACAAAAATTCGAAGTTATTTTCAACTAAAAATACTCAAATGCAGCTCCTCTATCAAAAAAACCTAACATAATCCAGAAAAATCGAAGTTGGTTCCAACAAAATTTTTTAAAATTTGACAAACATCTGTACAAAAATCCCAAAATTCGAAGTTAATTTCAACTAAAATTACTCAAATGCAGCTCCTCTATCAAAAAAAACTAACATAATCCAGAAAAATCGAAGTAGGTTTAAACAAAATTTTTTAAAATTTGACAAAAATCTGTACAAAAATACAAAAATTCGAAGTTAATTTCAACTAAAATTACTCAAATGCAGCTCCTCTATAAAAAAAAAACTAACATAATCCAGAAAAATCGAAATAGGTTTAAACAAAATTTTTTAAAATTTGACAAAAATCTGTACAAAAATACAAAAATTCGAAGTTATTTTCAACTAAAAATACTCAAATGCAGCTCCTCTATCAAAAAAACCTAACATAATCCAGAAAAATCGAAGTTGGTTCCAACAAAATTTTTTAAAATTTGACAAACATCTGTACAAAAATCCCAAAATTCGAAGTTAATTTTAACTAAAATTACTCAAATGCAGCTCCTTTATCGAAAAAACCTAACATATTCCAGAAAAATCGAAGTTGGTTTCAACAAAATTTTTTAAAATTTGACAAAAATCTGTACAAAAATCCAAAAATTCGAAGTTATTTTCAACTAAAATTACTAAAATGCAGCTCCTCTAACAAAAAAACTTTACATAATCCAGAAAAATCGAAGTTGGTTTCCACAAAATTTTTTAAAATTTGACAAAAATCTGTACAAAAATCCAAAAATTCGAAGTTATTTTCAACTAAAATTACTCAAATGCAGCCCCTCTATAAAAAAAAAACCTAACATAATCCAGAAAAATCGAAGTTGGGTTCAATAAAATTGTTTAAAATTTGACAAAAATCTGTACAAAAATCAAAAAATTCGAAGTTATTTTCAACTAGAATTACTCAAATGCAGCTCCTCTATCCAACAAACCTAACATAATCCAGAAAAATCGAAATAGGCTTCAACAAAATTTTTTAAAATTTGAGAAATATCTGTTCAAAAATCCAAAAATTCGAATTTAATTACAACTAAAAATACTCAAATGCAGCTCCTCTATCAAAAAAACCTAACATAATCCAGAAAAATCGAAGTTGGTTTCAACAAAATTTTTTAAAATTTGACAAAAATCTGTACAAAGATCCAAAAATTCGAAGTTAATTACAACTAAAATTACTCAAATGCAGCTCCTCTATCAAAAAAACCTAACATAATCCAGAAAAATCGAAGTTGGGTTCAACAAAATTTTTTAAAATTTGACAAAAATCTGTACAAGAATCCAAAAATTCGATGTTAATTTCAACTAAAATTACTCAAATGCAGCTCCTCTATCAAAAAACTTTACATAATCCAGAAAAATCGAAGTTGGTTTCAACAAAATTTTTTAAAATTTGACAAAAATCTGTACAAAAATCCAAAAATTCGAAGTTAATTTCAACTAAAATTACTCAAATGCAGCTCCTCTATCAAAAAACCAAACAAAATCCAGAAAAATCGAAGTTGGGTTCAACAAAATTTTTTAAAATTTGACAAAAATCTGTACAAGAATCCAAAAATTCGATGTTAATTTCAACTAAAATTACTCAAATGCAGCTCCTCTATCAAAAAACTTTACATAATCCAGAAAAATCGAAGTTGGTTTCAACAAAATTTTTTAAAATTTGACAAAAATCTGTACAAAAATCCAAAAATTCGAAGTTAATTTCAACTAAAATTACTCAAATGCAGCTCCTCTATCAAAAAACCAAACAAAATCCAGAAAAATCGAAGTTGGTTTAAACAAATTTTTTTACAATTTGACAAAAATCTGTACAAAAATCCAAAAATTCGAAGTTATTTTCAACTAAAAATACACAAATGCAGCTCCTCTATCAAAAAAACCTAACAAAATCCAGAAAAATCGAAGTTGGTTTCAACAAAATTTTTTAAAGTTTGACAAAAATCTGTACAAAAATCCCAAAATTCGAAGTTAATTTAAACTAAAATTACTCAAATGCAGCTCCTCTATCAAAAAAACCTAACATAATCCAGAAAAATCGAAGTAGGTTTAAACAAAATTTTTTAAAATTTAACAAAAATCTGTACAAAAATCCAAAAATTCGAAGTTAATTTTAACTAAAATTACTCAAATGCAGCTCCTCTACCAAAAAACCTAACATAATCCAGAAAAATCGAAGTTGGTTTCAACAAAATTTTTTAAAATTTGACAAAAATCAGTACAAAAATCCAAAAATTCGAAGTTATTTTCAACTAAAATTACTCAAACGCAGCTCCTCTATCAAAAAAACTTTATATAATCCAGAAAAATCGAAGTTGGTTTCAACAAAATTTTTTAAAGTTTGACAAAAATCTGTACAAAAATCCAAAAATTCGAAGTTATTTTCAACTAAAATTACTCAAATGCAGCTCCTCTATCAAAAAAACCTAACATAATCCAGAAAAATCGAAGTTGGTTTCAACAAAATTTTTTAAAAATTGACAAAAATCTGTGCAAAAAACCAAAAATTCGAAGTTAATTTCAACTAGTGTCACGTCCCGCGACGTGGAGTCTACTATTATCTAACCCTTTAAATCGAATATATTTACTATTTCGTACTTTGGTGTATTATAATCACCTAGTATACAAGTGTTGCCGATAAGGCATTGTAATCCGTAATTTACAAGAAGAAATCAAGTCAAGAATCAACGGACGGCAACAGTGAGCAGGAGGACCAGCACGAAGGAGGTAGCCGCACACCTACTAGCTGCACACCAGCTAGCTAATCGAGCGCACACAAAGGGGACCAGTGGACGCCAGCTGATGGGTCAGAGGCCCCTTCAGCCAGCGGAGTCGACACCTTCGCGAAGCTGCGCTCCTGATCATCGCCACAAATTTGCCCTCCCTTAATATCCAATAAATCGAGCTCCAATACGGAACCGATGTATTTTAACTTCAATCCTTAGTATGTGGGCTGTACGAAACCAATCGTACAGAGCACATCGAAAACCCAGTAGCGTAAACTTCTAAAAAATGAATTAAAATAAGAATTTAAGTATTGACGCTACTGAGGGTTTCGTATAACTGCAGAAATACGTCTTAAGTAAAGTAGAAGACACCGAAATAGGCGCGCAATAGCTCAAATTCTGCAGTCAACAAAACTCTCGGATAGCCCGCTGGAAAGAAATCTTCAGGTGGATCCCACGGCAGATGATTGGGAGATTTCATCTCCCACCGTCTTAATTGTCATGTGACAAACCTGGAGAAGGAGTGATCAGTAGTCCTATAAAAAGGGACTGACCACCCGCGGAGCGACATTAATTAATAAAATTAATTATCAATTATTATTACCACAATATTCAAGGTTTAATCAACCACTTTAGTGAAAAGACAGTAAAAGACTTAGAAAAGTGTCAACGTGAAATCGAAGTAAGAATAAAAGAGTTGTTAACATTTTAAAAGACAAATGCCAAGAAATCATCGTGCGGGGCGACGTGTGCAGTTAAGGAAATTGAACTGTTATTATCGAGAAGCGCCGGTGACCGGCGACGAGCTTTTTGGCATCGCTACGCTTCCGATCATCAGGCAGAAAATCAAACCCCCTGTATTTGGGCGTACCCTGGTTGTTGGCGAGTGGACCACCCCGAAGCCCGACCAGGCCCAGGAGATATCAGGGGTTTCATCAGGTCCCATCTCGTGGAAGTTAATCCAAATATCACAATAAGAAAGGTAGGGTACTTCACAGAATAATAATATTGAATATCTAAAGATGTTGTCTCAACTATCCCAGAGCGTAAATCCCTGGATTTGCTCAAAGCGGTTAAATACGAGAACTCCCTAAAATCGCGCCCCAAATAGGAAGTAGGGACGTAACATAGGAGTTTTAAATTGGTGGCAGCGGTGGGATACATCCGCAATATTTGAGAAATTAAATAAGTAAAATCAAAAGTCATGTCGGATCACGGTGAAAAGGACGAAGAGGAGGAATTACGAAAACAAACAGAAATAATCCGACAAGCAAAGACAGCGTTAGAATCAAAGAGTGATTTGACCCCTGCCGAAACTTTATCTCAACTCCTCACAATAATAACGTTGTGGGACGAAAAATTCGAACATTTGGATGAAAGATTCGAATATTTAAAATCAGTAACAGAAAGAGTAAAAGGATTAGAGAAAGAACGCGCCGAAGACGTTCACAGTATTAAATCTGAAGTAATTACCCCATATCCGACCGTAAAACGTCCAGTACCGCGTGAATTAGAAGTTCGCGACTTTCAATCTAAACAAGATCCGACGGGCGAAAAAATTCCTATCAAACTCGCGTTAGAAGCAGTTCCTTTCTTCGATGGCTATCGACCATCTGTTTTTCAATTTTTAAAGGCATGTGAACGGGCAAAATCAATGTTAGCCCCTCAGCAAGAAATGCAATTAACAAAATTATTAATGAATAAATTACGTGGACATGCTTTAATTGCTATAGGCGATTCTGATCTAATCACTCTAGATGAGTTCGGAAATAAATTGAAACAGTACTTCGCGCCGTGTAAAAATGTGAATCAATATAAAGGCGAATTGGGGTATACATTTAAAAAACCGGGAGAAAATATTCTCGATTACATAACTCGCGTTCAAAATTTGCGTTTAGCTATAATAGACGGAGAAAAACGAAATTATGGGGAAATATCCGCTACACTGCAGGAAAATATCAATGCGGACACACTGGAAGCTTTTATTAAAGGATTACCTCGTGAAATTTCTTTACGCTTGAGACAAGAACGCCAAGGACTCGGGCTGGATGAAATCTACGCTCTAGCCGTAAAAATTGACAAAGAAGTCAAACTAGAAGACGAGAGAATGAAGACAAGTTCATATACTCGTCAGTAACCTGTGTCCCGCGATCAAAAAGCGAATCCGTCGGTACCCCAAAATAAACCAAATTCCGGACCCCCTAAATACGAAGGAGCCATATCGAAATGGCAAAATAACCAGCCGCGAAATAGCGGATGGCAAAACAATGCTACACGAAATAACGCGTGGCAAAATAACCAGCCGCGAAATAGCGCGTGGCAACCAAATTCTTCGCAAAACAGCGGAGCTACAACATCATCGCCGAATCAATTAGAAATTTCTTGCAATTATTGTAAGAAATCGGGACATTTGATTAAGGATTGTTTCAAGTTCAAGGCCAAGGTAGAATCAGGAGAAATAGTCCCATACTCAAGAATGAATCAGGGAAACGAGCAGGGCCACCCGGAAACGTCTGGCGCAATCCGGAGTGGGAACCCTCCACAGCGTCAGAAAATAATGAAAATAGGAGTCCCAAAAACGGAAGAAGCAAAACCATCAGGAAAATCAACGCCCTGGAAACCGACGTTGGAAATCGAGGAAAAGAAGTCAGTGAAGGAACAACAAACGAAGAAGGAATCAATGGAGGAAGAAGACGAACAAATAAACGAACAGTAACTGTTCCTATTAATACCGTACGAAATATTCCAACAATATTAATAACATCTCCAAATCTGGAAGGGAAGGCACGATTAATGGTTGATTCGGGATCCGATGTCAACCTCATCAAGAAATCAATGGTAACAGCATCGACAATCGTCAACACTCAAGAAATCATATATATCCATGGAATAATCGATTCGAATCAAGCTACCTTAGGGACTGCATCAATAATGATTGCGAATCATCCAGTGAATTTCCACGTGGTAAACGACGCACTGTTTGACGATGAAGACGGAATCTTAGGATCCGAATTTCTGTTACATCAAGAAGCCAGCATCGATTATGCAAAAAGGCAAATCAAGTGGGGAAATAACTATATTCCCTTTAATACATACGAGGAGATATTCGTGCCAAAAAGAAGTTCAGTCCCTTTCCATATTAATATTGCAAATCCAGAACTGCGTGAAGGATACGTAGGAAAATTGCACGTCAAAGAAGGAATCTATTTGAGAAATGCCTTAGTAACAAATCGAGAGGGAAAAGCCCATATGAGAATAATAAATAGTACGGACAAGGATTGTAATGTTGTAGTACCTACAATCGAAATACTTCCATTTGAAGAACGTTCCTATAAACGCTGTAACTTGACAAAAATATCGAAAGAAAATCGATTCGAAGAAATCTTGAAACTACTCAGGTTGGATCACTTAAACAAGGAAGAAAAAGAAAATGTGATACAACTAATAAAAGAAAACGAAGATCGTTTTCATCTAGCAGGAGAAATTTTGGAAGGAACAGATAGCATACAACATAGAATTCATACTACGGATGATATACCGATAAATACTCGGCAGTATCGATATCCACCAGTTCATAAGGATGAAATAAATCAACAAATAAATGAATTATTGGAAACTGGTGTGATAGAATCATCCTCATCTCCGTATAGTTCTCCCATTTGGATCGTTCCTAAAAAACCAGATTCAACAGGGAAAAAACGATGGAGAGTAGTAATCGATTATCGTAAATTAAACGAAAAAACGATAGGTGACGCTTATCCTCTACCAAATATTACAGAAATATTGGATCAATTAGGAAGCGCAAAATATTTCTCTATATTTGACTTAGCATCAGGGTTTCATCAGATTAAGATGGCACCAGACGACGCACACAAGACAGCATTTTCTACACCATATGGACATTACCAGTTTACAAGAATGCCCTTTGGATTAAAAAATGCTCCTGCAACATTTCAACGCCTTATGAATAGCGTTCTATCAAGACTTCAAGGAACCGAACTTTTTGTTTATCTGGATGACATAGTAATATATTCCCGTTCTCTTCGTGAACATGAAATAAAATTTACAAGATTAATGAAAAGACTACGGGAAGCAAAACTAATGCTTCAACCAGACAAATGCGAATTTTTACGACATGAAGTGATCTATTTAGGACACATAATTGACGAACATGGAGTAAAACCCGATCCGAAAAATATTGAAGCAGTAGAAAATTTTCCTAGACCCAAAACCCCTAAGAACATTAAACAATTCTTGGGATTAATTGGATACTATAGACGATTTATACCTGAATTTTCAAGAAAATCGAAACCATTAACAAATCTATTAAAAAAGACAACAAAATTTATTTGGGATAAAGAAGAGGAAGAAGCATTCCAAATACTAAAGAAAGCTTTAATATCTAAGCCAATACTTCAATACCCAGATTTTTCGCAGCCGTTCAAAGTAACGACGGATGCTTCGGGTTACGCTATAGGAGGAGTGCTTAGTCAGGAATTTACCGGCGACGATCTTCCTATTGCTTATGCGTCCCGCTTATTAAATACAGCAGAACAAAATTATTCTACAATTGAAAAGGAATGTTTAGCAATTATTTATTGCGTAACACATTTTAGACCCTATTTATATGGTCGTAAATTTAAAATAGAAACAGACCATAAACCTCTAGTATGGATGAATTCAATAAAGGATCCAAATTCTCGAATTTGGAAATGGAAACTTAAATTATCCGATTACGAATTCGAAATAAATTATAAAAAGGGGAAAAGTAACCTCAACGCTGATGCGTTATCTCGAAATCCACCAGAAGTATGCCTACCGATAAGAGCAAGAGAGGAAGAGGAACCTCCAGAAGGCGAACCGCCTCAAAAGAAAAATTTACGGTCGACTTCATCGGAAGATTTCAAAGGACCAATGACGAGAAGCAGATATTTAGCCTTCCCAAATAGGGAACTCAAATATTTAGAATTTCCAAAAAGGAGACGTAAACGCATACCAATACCAGAAGAATCAAAAGATGAAGATATGGAACAAAATACCTTTTCATCAGAAACGTCTCGAAATAAGGAACAAAAGCGAAAAAGAACTCTTTCAAGCGATTTATCAATTGCTGCTCCTTCACCAAAAAGGAAAATCCAAGAAAAACCAATTGACATCGCAGGAACATCATATGAAGAAGAAGAATCAATTGAAACTACTGAAACACTACAAGAAAAAGAATCAATTGAAACTACTGGAACACTACAAGAAGCAGAATCCATGGAAACCACAGAAACACCGCAAGACGAAGAATCCATGGAGATAATAGACATATCTCCATCACCGCCTCAATTATCACCAAGAACAACTACAAGTAGAAGCGAGGATACAATTCCTCATCAAAACCAATTGGTGATAAGAGAATCTAGAGATTCTCTTGCAAAAATAAAAGATAATAAAGTCATTTTCATCGAATTGGATGGAAGTCCAATTGATAAAGGTGCTAAAGAACTAGAAACAGAAAATCTATTACCAAATCATGTAGATCTTACCCTAGAAAGGGCTCGACCAGTACCAGATGGAGTAAGATATATAATAAGTTTACCAATCAAAGAAAATCCAAGAACTGTTATACGACCTGATAACATTTTAAATGGTCTCATGTCATTATGGGACGTAATCACAGAATTCGACCTGAAATCGTTCTCCATAAGTAGAACCCATAATATAGAAGACATACCATGGAAATATATCATAAATAGACTAAAGCACATCTTCGAAGAACTACCGATTACAATCACCATTTGCACTGGTGAAGTGGTTACACCACCTGAAAATCTGAGAGAACATATAATAAAAGAAAAACATACGTCGTCCAGTGGAGGACACAAAGGAGTTACAAAAACCTACCACAGGATACGACAAAATTACTATTGGGAAAATATGAAGAAGGAAATTCAAAAATTCATCAGAGAATGCCAAGACTGTCAAATGAAAAAGTTAACAAGAATAAAAATAAAACAACCAATGGTCTTGACAGACACTCCAGGAAAAGCATTCGACAAAATCAGCATGGACATCGTAGGACCATTGCCAAAAACCAGAAAAGGAAGAACACATATACTAACAATACAGGATTTGTTAACAAAATATTCAATAGCGATACCTTTAGCTCGAACCACCTCTGCCGATATAGCAGACGTATTTATAAAACGGTTTATATGCCGATTCGGATCACCTAAAGCCATTTTAACTGATCAAGGAACAAATTTCACTTCAAATTTACTAAAAATCGTCGCTAAACGATTCAAAATTAAACGTTATGTTACTACAGCTTATCATCCACAGAGTAACGGTTCGATAGAAAGATCGCATCACGTATTAACAGAGTATTTAAAACAGTATACGACAAATGACGATAATTGGGATAATTGGATCGACTTAGCAATGTTTTCATACAACACTGCAGTACATGAGGGTACTAAATTTTCACCACATGAATTAGTTTTCGGATGCATTGCACGAGAACCTTCGAGCGAAAAACCTATTGGTGAAGATTTGGAACCTACATATGTTGAATATCTAAGAGATTTATTTTGTAAAATAACTAATCTGCAAACCCAAGCCCGAGAAAATTTGATAAAGGCAAAAGCCAAATCTAAACAATATTATGATCGGAAAATTAATCCGCAAGATTTTAAAGCAGGAGATTTAGTATATCTCTTGAAAGAACCTCGGAGGACAAAGTTCGCAGATCAGTATTCAGGACCGTTTAAAGTACTCGAATTGTTGCCTAATCAGAATGTTAAAATATTATCTGATGGAACAACTCGTACTGTACACATAAATAAACTCAAACTCGCGTATATTAAGTTCTATCCAGGATGATAATCAAATAAAATAAAATTATACACAAATAGAGAATAAAATACTTAGAGTATCGTCTATTACAGACCATGATACTCCCAGTAGAAGTTCCCCAAGAAGAGGACGAAGATTACGCCAGGGCAATCGAAGATGTAATATCGACCCTGGTTCCGCCTCTTTACAATCGATTCGAACATTTATATTGCCTAATCAAAAGCACAGCTACTATATATAGCTGGGGCAATAAAAGGATTTGTGACGTTTGTTACGAATTAAGTAACCCCCACGAACAACAACGATTCATGGAAACAGGAGGGCACTGCATCTGTAATTACATGGGGTTATTGCGGGGTTCCATCTGTACCAAATGCGGAATCGGCATGGTATTCAGACGACCAGCTTTAACCTGTTCGGAGTGCACCGCCTGTTGTCTACAACTAGACCAAAGTGATAAAGATCAATTGTTAAGCGGAGAAATAATTGTTGTAGAATATGTATAAAATAAAAATCAAGAAAGAAAAATTATCTTACATAAATACCATACTCCTTATAATTCACATAAATATATATACAAATATGTCTAAAAGGTGAATAGCCACTAAACAATAGATGGCTAAATCAAATTAAGTACAAAATACTTAAAAAGCCATCTATTACAGATATGAAGCTCCCTGTAGAAGAATTCGAAGAGGATTTGGAATTCTATGGACCAATAGATGGGGTATTCCCTAACCAACATCCACATGCGTATAGGCCCTTAATGCAGATGTACTGCGTAACGAAATCAATCATAAGGGTCTACACATGGGAAATGCTAAGGTTTTGCACCAACTGCTACAGCATTTTAAATGAATCTGTAAGGCAACACCTTGTAGAAGGGGGATGGCACTCCATGTGCAAATACACTGCATTAATGATGGCTACCTCCTGTCATCAATGCGGGATATCGTTGGCGACCGTGACACCGGCTTGTAGGTGTACCGAGTGTATTGAAGAATATTTGGAATTAACCCCCGGAAAATGGAATATTTTAAATATGGGAGGATTAATTGATGTAATCACCAGATGGTGATAACAACAAATAAATTTATATTTATATTATTATTTTTGGTGTATATATATATATATTTAAAATATAAAACATCTATTTTATCTCTAACAATTGTTGATTAAATAACTAACCCTCATATGAAAGGTATATACTAAATTAGTATAAGAACAAAATACAAAATGATTACAGATCAGAAACCGAATTTAATTTAAAATGGGAGTACAACACGATCCCAGACAACCACGGGAAAACGATGGACATCATGGCCCTATTGATGGAGTCATCCCTTATGACTTCCCCGAAACTTATGTGCCTTTATTATTATTGAATTGTGTACGACAGTGTGTATACCGACTCTACATATCCCATACTAAATGTATATGCGCTGAGTGTTACGTACAAACAAATGCGGCCCCAGAATACGTAATTGAAAATTACTTACATGCTATTTGTATCGAATCAGTAGCGGAACAAATTGCGAAATGCGACCAGTGCGGTAGAGGAATAGCGTGGATTAATGAAGCAGCCACTTGTGCTGGTTGCATAGAAGAATATTTGGGCCTAACCCACCAAGAATACGCAGGGTTAGCGCACGGAAATTACAAAATTATTGAATATAAGTGGTAGACATCTAAACAAATGCTACCCTACATATGTTAACCAGTATATAAACGTTCAGTATAAAGAAAATAGTAATAAGAATAATCAATAAGCTTGATATAATTCAGATAAAGTTATATTTCAAAGAGAATTATATTTTAGTTTTGGTTTCACCCAATACGACGAAAAATTGGGTACACAAAAGAATACCTATTATTTATAGAATAAGATTAAGAAAGTACGAAATATTAAAGGGATAAAAATAAATCGTTGTTAAGATAATGATGGTCTAAATCAATTTTTATTTTTTTTTGTTGTTAAAAGGGGAATTACCATGATTTTACCATGGATAATTCTAATCAACTTGAATCTCGTTTGGGCCCTCATTGGATACGATTGCAATGGGCAACATTTAAACGTGACAACCGTTTCATTAAATTCAGTAGGAGATTGCGAAATAAATCCAATCTCCACAACCACAAAGGAAATCTACATTCAACTTCTGCAACTCTCGGACTTCAACTACGTGGAAGTCGTCCAATGCAAGCTCATAATTTCAAGAACCATTTATTATTGCGGAATGCATTCACACATTTCTGCAGTACACAACGGATTAAATGAATACCTCGAAGATCTAACTGAACATCAATGCCGAAATATGCACGAATATGGATCCACCGTTATAGGTAATAACGTCTATTTGGTGGGACTCAAAATAAACCAGACATCAACCCGGACATTCACCATGGCTGGATCACTCACCGCAGATGGAAAATGTACCGGAGCACAATTTTCCGACCCTTATGGATCATGGGAAACAGTAGTAGTACAAGCAATGGCGAAAATAACACTCAAAACCGCTCTAGTACCAGTACGACTGGAGTCTAATAAAATCATATTGAAATCTGGAACAATATGTCATTTTCAAAACGGATTTTGTGTGGACAATGAGGACGGACATACATTCTGGCACTCTTTTCCACCATCGACCTGCAAATTCGATCGTTATGATGTACTCTACGAAGGACTGGCATCTCAAATTACCGATACCAGCCAAACCGAAGAAAAATCACCTTCAGTATATGCGTTAACCACGCAGGATATTACGTTTGCTTTAACTCCAACAGGAGAGCAACATCTATGTGGTTATACGCTTATACAAACGGAACATCCTAAATTATTCATCTTGGAAACAACAAAAGAAAGAACATTTACATCTTTACACAAAATTCCCGTAGAAAATTTGGATATTTTTACATATGTAAATTCCAAATTTGTCTACGTGGAAAAACACATAAGAACTGAATTAAAAACACTATACAGAGACATAATTAGTCAAAAATGCTTATTAGAACAACAAATATTAAACAATGCTCTAATAATTGCTACGCTGAAACCAGACGAATTTGCCAATATAGACATGAAATCACCAGGACATATGGCACTAGTAGCTGGCGAAGTGATTCACATTGTTAAATGCATTCCTGTACAAGTTAAAATACGTAAAACAGATGAATGCTATATAGAGTTACCTGTATGGTTGAAAAACAATTCTATGTTCTTAACACCGAAATCTCACATATTAACTACTCAAGGGACACATGGAGAATGTAGTCCCATTCTACCAGTCATGTATGAAATTGACCAAGCATGGCACAGAATTTCACCACATCCAATTGAAGTTCATCCACCTCAAATATTACATCCAAAAACAAAACTCAACTGGCATTACACCTCTCCTTCAGATCTCGCAACTAGCGGAATATATACACAGAAGGAATTGGAAAATTTAAGGGACCACATTATGTTCCCTGCAGAAAAAGCAGCGGTATTAAATACACTCGCCAGAGGAGTATCCGGGAAAAATATTCCCGCAGGATCAATTTCAATAATGGGAATTTTAGACGAAGAAACCATCACCACATTGGCCGAAAATGCAGCAGCCAAATTCTGGAATGGATTTCTTAAATTTGGAACAATCACCGCAGGACTACTTGGAATTTTTATTATCATTAAAATAATAAAAACAATATTTGATACCATAATACATGGATATCAAATACATGCAGTCTATGGATGCGCACTACACTTGTTAGGGGCAATTTGGAGCTCCTTAACAACTTTAATACTACATCTGGCCAACAAAAAACAACCGACATCGCAGAATGCAGATCAACCAGCAACAGCTGACGAGGGACAACAACCGACTCCAGCAGCAAGAGAATTCAAGGAAGCCATCCAAGAATTGAAACAAATTTCCTCTGGAAATTTGCTTTCTAAGGGGGGAGGTGTCACGTCCCGCGACGTGGAGTCTACTATTATCTAACCCTTTAAATCGAATATATTTACTATTTCGTACTTTGGTGTATTATAATCACCTAGTATACAAGTGTTGCCGATAAGGCATTGTAATCCGTAATTTACAAGAAGAAATCAAGTCAAGAATCAACGGACGGCAACAGTGAGCAGGAGGACCAGCACGAAGGAGGTAGCCGCACACCTACTAGCTGCACACCAGCTAGCTAATCGAGCGCACACAAAGGGGACCAGTGGACGCCAGCTGATGGGTCAGAGGCCCCTTCCGCCAGCGGAGTCGACACCTTCGCGAAGCTGCGCTCCTGATCATCGCCACAAATTTGCCCTCCCTTAATATCCAATAAATCGAGCTCCAATACGGAACCGATGTATTTTAACTTCAATCCCTAGTATGTGGGCTGTACGAAACCAATCGTACAGAGTACATCGAAAACCCAGTAGCGTAAACTTCTAAAAAATGAATTAAAATAAGAATTTAAGTATTGACGCTACTGAGGGTTTCGTATAACTGCAGAAATACGTCTTAAGTAAAGTAGAAGACACCGAAATAGGCGCGCAATAGCTCAAATTCTGCAGTCAACAAAACTCTCGGATAGCCCGCTGGAAAGAATTCTTCAGGTGGATCCCACGGCAGATGATTGGGAGATTTCATCTCCCACCGTCTTAATTGTCATGTGACAAACCTGGAGAAGGAGTGATCAGTAGTCCTATAAAAAGGGACTGACCACCCGCGGAGCGACATTAATTAATAAAATTAATTATCAATTATTATTACCACAATATTCAAGGTTTAATCAACCACTTTAGTGAAAAGACAGTAAAAGACTTAGAAAAGTGTCAACGTGAAATCGAAGTAAAAATAAAAGAGTTGTTAACATTTTAAAAGACAAATGCCAAGAAATCATCGTGCGGGGCGACGTGTGCAGTTAAGGAAATTGAACTGTTATTATCGAGAAGCGCCGGTGACCGGCGACGAGCTTTTTGGCATCGCTACGCTTCCGATCATCAGGCAGAAAATCAAACCCCCTGTATTTGGGCGTACCCTGGTTGTTGGCGAGTGGACCACCCCGAAGCCCGACCAGGCCCAGGAGATATCAGGGGTTTCATCAGGTCCCATCTCGTGGAAGTAAATCCAAATATCACAATAAGAAAGGTAGGGTACTTCACAGAATAATAATATTGAATATCTAAAGATGTTGTCTCAACTATCCCAGAGCGTAAATCCCTGGATTTGCTCAAAGCGGTTAAATACGAGAACTCCCTAAAATCGCTCCCCAAATAGGAAGTAGGGACGTAACAACTAGAATTACTCAAATGCAGCTCCTCTATCATAAAAACCTATCATAATCCAGAAAAATCGAAGTTGGGTTCAACAAAATTTTTTAAAATTTGACAAAAATCTGTACCAAAATCCAAAAATTCGAAGTTAATTTCAACTAAAATTATTCAAATGCAGCTACTCTACCAAAAAAACCAAACGTAATCCAGAATAATCAAAGTTGGTTTCAACAAAATTTTTTAAAATTTGAGAAAAATCTGTACAAAAATCCAAAAATTCGAAGTTATTTTCAACTAAAATTACTCAAATGCAGCTCCTCTATCAAAAAAAACGTAACATAATCCAGAAAAATCGAAGTTGGTTTCAACAAAATTTTTTATAATTTGACAAAAATCTGTACAAAAATCCATAAATTCGAAGTTAATTTCAACTAAAATTACTCAAATGCTGCTCCGCTACCAAAAAAACCTAACGTAATCCAGAGTAATCGAAGTTGGTTTCAACAAAATTTTTTAAAATTTGACAAAAATCTGTACAAAAATCCAAAAATTTGAAGTTATTTTCAACTAAAATTACTCAAATGCAGCTCCTCTATTAAAAAAACCTTACATAATCCAGAAAAATCGAAGTTGGGTTCAACAAAATTTTATAAAATTTTACAAAAATCTGCACAAATATCGAAAAATTCGAAGTTAATTACAACTAAAATTACGCAAATGCAGCTCCTCTATCCAAAAACCCTAACATAATCCAGAAAAATCGAAGTTGGTTTCAACAAAATTTTTTAAAATTTCACAAAAATCTGTACAAAAATCCAAAAATTCGAAGTTAATTTCAACTAGAATTACTCAAATGCAGCTCCTCTATCAAAAAAACCTAACATAATCCAGAAAAATCGAAGTAGGTTTAAACAAAATTTTTTAAAATTTGATTAAAATTTGTACAAAAATCCAAAAATTCGAAGTTATTTTCAACTAAAAATACTCAAATGCAGCTCCTCTATCAAAAAAACCTAACATAATCCAGAAAAATCGAAGTTGGTTTCAACAAAATTTTTTAAAATTTGACAAACATCTGTTCAAAAATCCCAAAATTCGAAGTTAATTTCAACTAAAATTACTCAAATGCAACTCCTCTATCAAAAAAACCTAACGTAATCCAGAAAAATCGAAGTTGGTTTCAAAAAATTTTTTAAAATTTGACAAAAATCTGTACAAAAATCCAAAAATTCGAAGTTATTTTCAAGTAAAATTACTCAAATGCAGCTCCTCTAACAAAAAAACTTTACATAATCCAGAAACATCGAAGTTGGTTTCAACAAAATTTTATAAAATTTTACAAAAATCTGCACAAAAATCAAAAAATTCGAAGTTAATTACAACTAAAATTACTCAAATGCAGCTCCTCTATCCAAAAAACCTAACATAATCCAGAAAAATCGAAGTTGGTTTCAACAAAATTTTTTAAAATTTCACAAAAATCTGTACAAAAATCCAAAAATTCGAAGTTAATTTCAACTAGAATTACTCAAATGCAGCTCCTCTATCAAAAAAACCAAACGTAATCCAGAATAATCAAAGTTGGTTTCAACAAAATTTTTTAAAATTTGAGAAAAATCTATACAAAAATCCAAAAATTCGAAGTTATTTTCAACTATAATTACTCAAATGCAGCTCCTCTATCAAAAAAAACGTAACATAATCCAGAAAAATCGAAGTTGGTTTCAACAAAATTTTTTATAATTTGACAAAAATCTGTACAAAAATCCATAAATTCGAAGTTAATTTCAACTAAAATTACTCAAATGCTGCTCCGCTACCAAAAAAACCTAACGTAATCCAGAGTAATCGAAGTTGGTTTCAACAAAATTTTTTAAAATTTGACAAAAATCTGTACAAAAATCCAAATATTCGAAGTTATTTTCAACTAAAATTACTCAAATGCAGCTCCTCTATTAAAAAAACCTTACATAATCCAGAAAAATCGAAGTTGGTTTCAACAAAATTTTTTAAAATTTGACAAAAATCTGTACAAAAATCCAAAAATTTGAAGTTATTTTCAACTAAAATTACTCAAATGCAGCTCCTCTATTAAAAAAACCTTACATAATCCAGAAAAATCGAAGTTGGGTTCAACAAAATTTTATAAAATTTTACAAAAATCTGCACAAATATCGAAAAATTCGAAGTTAATTACAACTAAAATTACGCAAATGCAGCTCCTCTATCCAAAAACCCTAACATAATCCAGAAAAATCGAAGTTGGTTTCAACAAAATTTTTTAAAATTTCACAAAAATCTGTACAAAAATCCAAAAATTCGAAGTTAATTTCAACTAGAATTACTCAAATGCAGCTCCTCTATCAAAAAAACCTAACATAATCCAGAAAAATCGAAGTAGGTTTAAACAAAATTTTTTAAAATTTGATTAAAATTTGTACAAAAATCCAAAAATTCGAAGTTATTTTCAACTAAAAATACTCAAATGCAGCTCCTCTATCAAAAAAACCTAACATAATCCAGAAAAATCGAAGTTGGTTTCAACAAAATTTTTTAAAATTTGACAAACATCTGTTCAAAAATCCCAAAATTCGAAGTTAATTTCAACTAAAATTACTCAAATGCAACTCCTCTATCAAAAAAACCTAACGTAATCCAGAAAAATCGAAGTTGGTTTCAAAAAATTTTTTAAAATTTGACAAAAATCTGTACAAAAATCCAAAAATTCGAAGTTATTTTCAAGTAAAATTACTCAAATGCAGCTCCTCTAACAAAAAAACTTTACATAATCCAGAAACATCGAAGTTGGTTTCAACAAAATTTTATAAAATTTTACAAAAATCTGCACAAAAATCAAAAAATTCGAAGTTAATTACAACTAAAATTACTCAAATGCAGCTCCTCTATCCAAAAAACCTAACATAATCCAGAAAAATCGAAGTTGGTTTCAACAAAATTTTTTAAAATTTCACAAAAATCTGTACAAAAATCCAAAAATTCGAAGTTAATTTCAACTAGAATTACTCAAATGCAGCTCCTCTATCAAAAAAACCAAACGTAATCCAGAATAATCAAAGTTGGTTTCAACAAAATTTTTTAAAATTTGAGAAAAATCTATACAAAAATCCAAAAATTCGAAGTTATTTTCAACTATAATTACTCAAATGCAGCTCCTCTATCAAAAAAAACGTAACATAATCCAGAAAAATCGAAGTTGGTTTCAACAAAATTTTTTATAATTTGACAAAAATCTGTACAAAAATCCATAAATTCGAAGTTAATTTCAACTAAAATTACTCAAATGCTGCTCCGCTACCAAAAAAACCTAACGTAATCCAGAGTAATCGAAGTTGGTTTCAACAAAATTTTTTAAAATTTGACAAAAATCTGTACAAAAATCCAAATATTCGAAGTTATTTTCAACTAAAATTACTCAAATGCAGCTCCTCTATTAAAAAAACCTTACATAATCCAGAAAAATCGAAGTTGGGTTCAACAAAATTTTATAAAATTTTACAAAAATCTGCACAAATATCCAAAAATTCGAAGTTAATTACAACTAAAATTACGCAAATGCAGCTCCTCTATCCAAAAAACCTAACATAATCCAGAAAAATCGAAGTTGGTTTCAACAAAATTTTTTAAAATTTCACAAAAATCTGTACAAAAATCCAAATATTCGAAGTTAATTTCAACTAGAATTACTCAAATGCAGCTCGTCTATCAAAAAAACCTAACATAATCCAGAAAAATCGAAATAGGCTTCAACAAAATTTTTTAAAATTTGAGAAAAATCTGTTCAAAAATCAAAAAATTCGAATTTAATTACAACTAAAATTACTCAAATGCAGCTCCTCTATCAAAAAAACCTAACGTAATCCAGAAAAATCGAAGTTGGTTTCAAAAAATTTTTTAAAATTTGACAAAAATCTGTACAAAAATCCAAAAATTCGAAGTTATTTTCAAGTAAAATTACTCAAATGCAGCTCCTCTAACAAAAAAACTTTACATAATCCAGAAACATCGAAGTTGGTTTCAACAAAATTTTTTAAAATTTTACAAAAATCTGCACAAAAATCCAAAAATTCGAAATTATTTTCAAGTAAAATTACTCAAATGCAGCTCCTCTAACAAAAAAACTTTACATAATCCAGAAACATCGAAGTTGGTTTCAACAAAATTTTTTAAAATTTTACAAAAATCTGTACAAAAATCCAAAAATTCGAAGTTAATTTCAACTAGAATTATTCAAATGCAGCTCCTCTATCAAAAAACCTAACATAATCCAGAAAAATCGAAGTTGGGTTTAACAAAATTTTATAAAATTTTACAAAAATCTGTGCAAAAATCCAAAAATTCGAAGTTAATTTGAACTAAAATTACTCAAATGCAGCTCCTCTATGCAAAAAACCTAACATAATCCAGAAAAATCGAAGTTGGTTTCAACAAAATTTTTTAATATTTGACAAAAATCTGCACAAAAATCCAAAAATTCGAAATTATTTTCAAGTAAAATTACTCAAATGCAGCTCCTCTAACAAAAAAACTTTACATAATCCAGAAACATCGAAGTTGGTTTCAACAAAATTTTTTAAAATTTGACAAAAATCTGTACAAAAATCCAAAAATTCGAAGTTAATTTCATCTAGAATTACTCAAATGCAGCTCCTCTATCAAAAAAACCTAACATAATCCAGAAAAATCGATGTTGGGTTTAACAAAATTTTATAAAATTTTACAAAAATCTGCACAAAAATCCAAAAATTCGAAGTTAATTACAACTAAAATTACTCAAATGCAGCTCCTCTATCCAAAAAACCTAACATAATCCAGAAAAATCGAAGTTGGTTTCAACAAAATTTTTTAAAAATTGACAAAAATCTGTACAAAAATCCAAAAATTCGAAGTTATTTTCAAGTAAAATTACTCAAATGCAGCTCCTCTAACAAAAAAACTTTACATAATCCAGAAACATCGAAGTTGGTTTCAACAAAATTTTTTAAAATTTGACAAAAATCTGTACAAAAATCCAAAAATTCGAAGTTAATTTCATCTAGAATTACTCAAATGCAGCTCCTCTATCAAAAAAACCTAACATAATCCAGAAAAATCGAAGTTGGGTTTAACAAAATTTTATACAATTTTACAAAAATCTGCACAAAAATAAAAAAATTCGAAGTTAATTACAACTAAAATTACTCAAATGCAGCTCCTCTATCCAAAAAACCTAACATAATCCAGAAAAATCGAAGTTGGTTCCAACAAAATTTTTTAAAAATTGACCAAAATCTGTACAAAAATCCAAAAATTCGAAGTTAATTTCAACTAGAATTACTCAAATGCAGCTCCTCTATCCAAAAAACCTAACATAATCCAGAAAAATCGAAGTTGGTTTCAACAAAATTTTTTAAAATTTCTCAAAAATCTGTACAAAAATCAAAAAATTCGAAGCTAATTTCAACTAAAATTACTCAAATGCAGCTCCTTTATCAAAAAAACCTAACATATTCCAGAAAAATCGAAGTTGGTTTCAACAAAATTTTTTAAAATTTGACAAAAATCTGCACAAAAATCCAAAAATGCGAAGTTAATTTCAACTAAAATTACTCAAATGTAGCTCCTTTATCAAAAAATCCTAACATAATCCAGAAAAATCGAAGTTGGTTTCAACAAAATTTTTTAAAATTTGACAAAAATCTGTACAGAAATCCAAAAATTCGATGTTATTTTCAACTAAAAATACTCAAATGCAGCTCCTCTATCAAAAAAACCTAACATAATCCAGAAAAATCGAAGTAGGTTTAAACAAAATTTTTATAAATTTTACAAAAATCTGTACAAAAATCCAAAACTTCGAAGTTATTTTCAACTAAAAATACTCAAATGCAGCTCCTCTATCAAAAAAACCTAACATAATCCAGAAAAATCGAAGTTGGTTTCAACAAAATTTTTTACAATTTGACAAAAATCTGTACCAAAATCCAAAAATTCGAAGTTAATTTCAACTAAAATTATTCAAATGCAGCTCCTCTACCAAAAAAACCAAACGTAATCCAGAATAATCAAAGTTGGTTTCAACAAAATTTTTTAAAATTTGAAAAAAATCTGTACAAAATTCCAAAAATTCGAAGTTAATGTCAACTAAAATTACTCAAATGCAGCTCCTCTATCAAAAAAACCTAACATAATCCAGAAAAATCGAAGTTGGTTTCAACAAAATTTTTTAAAAATTGACAAAAATCTGTACAAAAATCCAAAAATTCGAAGTTAATTTCAACTAGAATTACTCAAATGCAGCTCCTCTATCAAAAAACCTAACATAATCCAGAAAAATCGAAGTTGGGTTTAACAAAATTTTATAAAATTTTACAAAAATCTGCACAAAAATCAAAAAATTCGAAGTTAATTATAACTAAAATTACTCAAATGCAGCTCCTCTATCCAAAAAACCTAACATAATCCAGAAAAATCGAAGTTGGTTTCAACAAAATTTTTTAAAATTTGACAAAAATCTGTACAAAAATCCAAAAATTCGAAATTATTTTCAAGTAAAATTACTCAAATGCAGCTCCTCTAACAAAAAAACTTTACATAATCCAGAAACATCGAAGTTGGTTTCAACAAAATTTTTTAAAATTTGACAAAAATCTGTACAAAAATCCAAAAATTCGAAGTTAATTTCATCTAGAATTACTCAAATGCAGCTCCTCTATCAAAAAAACCTAACATAATCCAGAAAAATCGAAGTTGGGTTCAACAAAATTTTTTAAAATTTGACAAAAATCTGTACCAAAATCCAAAAATTCGAAGTTAATTTCAACTAAAATTATTCAAATGCAGCTACTCTACCAAAAAAACCAAACGTAATCCAGAATAATCAAAGTTGGTTTCAACAAAATTTTTTAAAATTTGAGAAAAATCTGTACAAAAATCCAAAAATTCGAAGTTATTTTCAACTACAATTACTCAAATGCAGCTCCTCTATCAAAAAAACCTAACATAATCCAGAGTAATCGAAGTTGGTTTCAACAAAATTTTTTAAAATTTGACAAAAATCTGTACAAAAATCCAAAAATTCGAAGTTATTTTCAACTAAAATTACTCAAATGCAGCTCCTCTATTAAAAAAACCTTACATAATCCAGAAAAATCGAAGTTGGGTTCAACAAAATTTTATAAAATTTTACAAAAATCTGCACAAATATCCAAAAATTCGAAGTTAATTACAACTAAAATTACTCAAATGCAGCTCCTCTATCCAAAAAACCTAACATAATCCAGAAAAATCGAAGTTGGTTTCAACAAAATTTTTTAAAATTTGACAAAAATCTGTACAAAAATCCAAAAATTCGAAATTATTTTCAAGTAAAATTACTCAAATGCAGCTCCTCTATCAAAAAAACCTAACATAATCCAGAAAAATCGAAGTAGGTTTAAACAAAATTTTTTAAAATTTGATTAAAATTTGTACAAAAATCCAAAAATTCGAAGTTATTTTCAACTAAAAATACTCAAATGCAGCTCCTCTATCAAAAAAACCTAACATAATCCAGAAAAATCGAAGTTGGTTTCAACAAAATTTTTTAAAATTTGACAAACATCTGTACAAAAATCCAAAAATTCGAAGTTATTTTCAACTAAAATTACTCAAATGCAGCTCCTCTATTAAAAAAACCTTACATAATCCAGAAAAATCGAAGTTGGGTTCAACAAAATTTTATAAAATTTTACAAAAATCTGCACAAATATCCAAAAGTTCGAAGTTAATTAGAACTAAAATTACTCAAATGCAGCTCCTCTATCCAAAAAACCTAACATAATCCAGAAAAATCGAAGTTGGTTTCAACAAAATTTTTTAAAATTTGACAAAAATCTGTACAAAAATCCAAAAATTCGAAATTATTTTCAAGTAAAATTACTCAAATGCAGCTCCTCTATCAAAAAAACCTAACATAATCCAGAAAAATCGAAGTAGGTTTAAACAAAATTTTTTAAAATTTGATTAAAATTTGTACAAAAATCCAAAAATTCGAAGTTATTTTCAACTAAAAATACTCAAATGCAGCTCCTCTATCAAAAAAACCTAACATAATCCAGAAAAATCGAAGTTGGTTTCAACAAAATTTTTTAAAATTTGACAAACATCTGTACAAAAATCCAAAAATTCGAAGATAATTTCAACTAAAATTACTCAAATGCAGCTCCTCTATCCAAAAAACCTAACATAATCCAGAAAAATCGAAGTTGGGTTCAACATAATTTTATAAAATTAGACAAAAATCTGTACAAAAATCCAAAAATTCGAAGATAATTTCAACTGAAATTACTCAAATGCAGCTCCTCTATCCAAAAAACCTAACATAATCCAGAAAAATCGAAGTTGGTTTCAACAAAATTTTTTAAAATTTGACCAAAATCTGTACAAAAATCCAAAAATTCGAAGTTATTTTCAACTAAAATTACTCAAATGCAGCTCCTCTATCAAAAAAACTTTACATAATCCAGAAAAATCGAAGTTGGTTTCAACAAAATTTTTTAAAATTTGACAAAAATCTGTACAAAAATCCAAAAATTCGAAGTTATTTTCAACTAAAATTACTCAAATGCAGCTCCTCTATCAAAAAAACTTTACATAATCCAGAAAAATCGAAGATGGTTTCAACAAAATTTTTTAAAATTTGACAAAAATCTGTACAAAAATCCAAAAATTCGAAGTTATTTTCAACTAAAATTACTCAAATGCAGCTCCTCTATCAAAAAAACCTAACATAATCCAGAAAAATGGATGTTGGTTTCAACAAAATTTTTTAAAATTTGACAAATATCTGTACAAAAATCCAAAAATTCGAAGTTATTTTCAACTAAAATTACTCAAATGCAGCTCCTCTATCAAAAAAACCTAACATAATCCAGAAAAATCGAAGTTGGCTTCAACAAAATTTTTTAAAATTTGACAAGAATCTGTACAAAAATCCAAAAATTCGAAGTTATTTTCAACTAAAATTACTCAAATGCAGCTCCTCTATCAAAAAAACTTTACATAATCCAGAAAAATCGAAGTTGGTTTCAACAAAATTTTTTAAAATTTGACAAAAATCTGTACAAAAATTCGAAGTTAATTACAACTAAAATTACTCGAAAGCTGCTCCTCTATCAAAAAAACCTAACATAATCCAGAGAAATCGAAGTTGGTTTCAACAAAATTTTTTAAAATTTGACCAAAATCTGTACAAAAATCCAAAAATTCGAAGTTAATTTCAACTAAAATTACTCAAATGCAGCTCCTCTATCAAAAAAACTTTACATAATCCAGAAAAATCGAAGTTGGTTTCAACAAAATTTTTTAAAATTTGACAAACATCTGAACAAAAATCCAAAAATTCGAAGTTGTTTTCAACTAAAATTACTCAAATGCAGCTCCTCTATCAAAAAAAACGTAACATAATCCAGAAAAATCGAAGTTGGTTTCAACAAAATTTTTTATAATTTGACAAAAATCTGTACAAAAATCCATAAATTCGAAGTTAATTTCAACTAAAATTACTCAAATGCTGCTCCGCTACCAAAAAAACCTAACGTAATCCAGAGTAATCGAAGTTGGTTTCAACAAAATTTTTTAAAATTTGACAAAAATCTGTACAAAAATCCAAATATTCGAAGTTATTTTCAACTAAAATTACTCAAATGCAGCTCCTCTATTAAAAAAACCTTACATAATCCAGAAAAATCGAAGTTGGGTTCAACAAAATTTTATAAAATTTTACAAAAATCTGCACAAATATCCAAAAATTCGAAGTTAATTACAACTAAAATTACGCAAATGCAGCTCCTCTATCCAAAAAACCTAACATAATCCAGAAAAATCGAAGTTGGTTTCAACAAAATTTTTTAAAATTTCACAAAAATCTGTACAAAAATCCAAATATTCGAAGTTAATTTCAACTAGAATTACTCAAATGCAGCTCGTCTATCAAAAAAACCTAACATAATCCAGAAAAATCGAAATAGGCTTCAACAAAATTTTTTAAAATTTGAGAAAAATCTGTTCAAAAATCAAAAAATTCGAATTTAATTACAACTAAAATTACTCAAATGCAGCTCCTCTATCAAAAAAACCTAACATAATCCAGAAAAATCGAAGTTGGTTTCAACAAAATTTTTTAAAATTTCACAAAAATCTGTACAAAAATCCAAAAAATCGAAGTTAATTTCAACTAAAATTACTCAAATGCAGCTCCTCTATCAAAAAAACCTAACGTAATCCAGAAAAATCGAAGTTGGTTTCAAAAAATTTTTTAAAATTTGACAAAAATCTGTACAAAAATCCAAAAATTCGAAGTTATTTTCAAGTAAAATTACTCAAATGCAGCTCCTCTAACAAAAAAACTTTACATAATCCAGAAACATCGAAGTTGGTTTCAACAAAATTTTTTAAAATTTTACAAAAATCTGTACAAAAATCCAAAAATTCGAAGTTAATTTCAACTAGAATTATTCAAATGCAGCTCCTCTATCAAAAAACCTAACATAATCCAGAAAAATCGAAGTTGGGTTTAACAAAATTTTATAAAATTTTACAAAAATCTGTGCAAAAATCCAAAAATTCGAAGTTAATTTCAACTAAAATTACTCAAATGCAGCTCCTCTATGCAAAAAACCTAACATAATCCAGAAAAATCGAAGTTGGTTTCAACAAAATTTTTTAAAATTTGACAAAAATCTGCACAAAAATCCAAAAATTCGAAATTATTTTCAAGTAAAATTACTCAAATGCAGCTCCTCTAACAAAAAAACTTTACATAATCCAGAAACATCGAAGTTGGTTTCAACAAAATTTTTTAAAATTTTACAAAAATCTGTACAAAAATCCAAAAATTCGAAGTTAATTTCAACTAGAATTATTCAAATGCAGCTCCTCTATCAAAAAACCTAACATAATCCAGAAAAATCGAAGTTGGGTTTAACAAAATTTTATAAAATTTTACAAAAATCTGTGCAAAAATCCAAAAATTCGAAGTTAATTTGAACTAAAATTACTCAAATGCAGCTCCTCTATGCAAAAAACCTAACATAATCCAGAAAAATCGAAGTTGGTTTCAACAAAATTTTTTAAAATTTGACAAAAATCTGCACAAAAATCCAAAAATTCGAAATTATTTTCAAGTAAAATTACTCAAATGCAGCTCCTCTAACAAAAAAACTTTACATAATCCAGAAACATCGAAGTTGGTTTCAACAAAATTTTTTAAAATTTGACAAAAATCTGTACAAAAATCCAAAAATTCGAAGTTAATTTCATCTAGAATTACTCAAATGCAGCTCCTCTATCAAAAAAACCTAACATAATCCAGAAAAATCGATGTTGGGTTTAACAAAATTTTATAAAATTTTACAAAAATCTGCACAAAAATCCAAAAATTCGAAGTTAATTACAACTAAAATTACTCAAATGCAGCTCCTCTATCCAAAAAACCTAACATAATCCAGAAAAATCGAAGTTGGTTTCAACAAAATTTTTTAAAAATTGACAAAAATCTGTACAAAAATCCAAAAATTCGAAGTTATTTTCAAGTAAAATTACTCAAATGCAGCTCCTCTAACAAAAAAACTTTACATAATCCAGAAACATCGAAGTTGGTTTCAACAAAATTTTTTAAAATTTGACAAAAATCTGTACAAAAATCCAAAAATTCGAAGTTAATTTCATCTAGAATTACTCAAATGCAGCTCCTCTATCAAAAAAACCTAACATAATCCAGAAAAATCGAAGTTGGGTTTAACAAAATTTTATACAATTTTACAAAAATCTGCACAAAAATAAAAAAATTCGAAGTTAATTACAACTAAAATTACTCAAATGCAGCTCCTCTATCCAAAAAACCTAACATAATCCAGAAAAATCGAAGTTGGTTCCAACAAAATTTTTTAAAAATTGACCAAAATCTGTACAAAAATCCAAAAATTCGAAGTTAATTTCAACTAGAATTACTCAAATGCAGCTCCTCTATCCAAAAAACCTAACATAATCCAGAAAAATCGAAGTTGGTTTCAACAAAATTTTTTAAAATTTCTCAAAAATCTGTACAAAAATCAAAAAATTCGAAGCTAATTTCAACTAAAATTACTCAAATGCAGCTCCTTTATCAAAAAAACCTAACATATTCCAGAAAAATCGAAGTTGGTTTCAACAAAATTTTTTAAAGTTTGACAAAAATCTGTACAAAAATCCAAAAATTCGAAGTTATTTTCAACTTAAATTACTCAAATGCAGCTCCTCTATAAAAAAAACCTAACATAATCCAGAAAAATCGAAGTTGGTTTCAACAAAATTTTTTAAAATTTGACAAAAATCTGTACAAAAATCCAAACATTCGAAGTTATTTTCAACTAAAATTAATCAAATGCAGCCCTCTATCAAAAAAACTTAACATAATCCAGAAAAATCGAAGTTGGTTTCAACAAAAGTTTTTAAAATTTGACAAAAATCTGTACAAAAATCCAAAAATTCGAAGTTATTTTCAACTAAAATTACTCAAATGCAGCTCCTCTATCAAAAAAACTTTACATAATCCAGAAAAATCGAAGTTGGTTTCAACAAAATTTTTTAAAATTTGACAAACATCTGAACAAAAATCCAAAAATTCGAAGTTATTTTCAACTAAAATTACTCAAATGCAGCTCCTCTATCAAAAAAACCTAACATAATCCAGAAAAATCGAAGTTGGTTTCAACAAAATTTTTTAAAATTTTACAAAAATCTGTACAAAGATCCAAAAATTCGAAGTTAATTTAAACTAAAATTACTCAAATGCAGCTCCTCTATCAAAAAAACCTAACAAAATCCAGAAAAATCGAAGTTGGTTTCAACAAAATTTTTTAAAATTTGACAAACATCTGTACAAATATCCGAAAATTCGAAGTTATTTTCAACTAAAATTACTCAAATGCAGCCCTCTATCAAAAAAACTTAAAATAATCCAGAAAAATCGAAGTTGGTTTCAACAAAATTTTTTATAATTTGACAAAAATCTGTACAAACATCCAAAAATTCGAAGTTATTTTCAACTAAAATTACTCAAATGCAGCTCCTCTATCAAAAAAACTTTACATAATCCAGAAAAATCTAAGTTGGTTTCAACAAAATTTTTTAAAATTTGACAAAAATCTGTACAAAAATCCAAAAATTCGAAGTTATTTTCAACTAAAATTACTCAAATGCAGCTCCTCTATCAAAAAAACCTAACATAATCCAGAAAAATCGAAGTTGGTTTAAACAAAATTTTTTAAAATTTGACAAACATCTGTACAAAAATCAAAAAATTCGAAGTTAATTTAAACTAAAATTACTCAAATGCAGCTCCTCTATCAAAAAAACCTAACATAATCCAGAAAAATCGAAGTAGGTTTAAACAAAATTTTTTAAAATTTCACAAAAATCTGTACAAAAATCCAAAAATTCGAAGTTATTTTCAACTAAAATTACTCAAATGCAGCTCCTCTATCAAAAAAACCTAACATAATCCAGAAAAATCGATGTTGGTCTCAACAAAATATTTTAAAATTTGACAAAAATCTGTACAGAAATCCAAAAATTCGAAGTTATTTTCAACTAAAATTACTCAAATGCAGCTCCTCTATCAAAAAAACCTAACATAATCCAGAAAAATCGAAGTAGGTTTAAACAAAATTTTTTAAAATTTGCCAAAAATCTGTACAGAAATCCAAAAATTCGAAGTTATTTTCAACTAAAATTACTCAAATGCAGCTCCTCTATCAAAAAAACCTAACAAAATACAGAAAAATCGAAGTTGGTTTCAACAAAATTTTTTAAAATTTGACAAACATCTGTACAAAAATCCAAAAATTCGAAGTTAATTTAAACTAAAATTACTCAAATGCAGCTCCTCTATCAAAAAAACCTAACATAATCCAGAAAAATCGAAGTAGGTTTCAACGAAATTTTTTAAAATTTGACAAATATCTGTACAAAAATCCAAAAATTCGAAGTTATATTCAACTAAAATTACTCAAATGCAGCTCCTCTATCAAAAAAACCTAACATAATCCAGAAAAATCGAAGTTGGTTTCAACAAAATTTTTTAAAGTTTGACAAAAATCTGTACAAAAATCCAAAAATTCGAAGTTATTTTCAACTAAAATTACTCAAATGCAGCTCCTCTATCAAAAAAACCTAACATAATCCAGAAAAATCGAAGTAGGTTTAAACAAAATTTTTTAAAATTTCACAAAAATCTGTACAAAAATCCAAATATTCGAAGTTATTTTCAACTAAAATTACTCAAATGCAGCTCCTCTATCAAAAAAACCTAACATAATCCAGAAAAATCGATGTTGGTCTCAACAAAATTTTTTAAAACTTTACAAAGATCTGTACAAAAATCCAAAAATTCGAAGTTAATTTAAACTAAAATTACTCAAATGCAGCTCCTCTATCAAAAAAACATAACATAATCCAGAAAAATCGAAGTAGGTTTAAACAAAATTTTTTAAAATTTGACAAAAATCTGTACAAAAATCCAAAAATTCGAAGTTATTTTCAACTAAAATTACTCAAATGCAGCTCCTCTATCAAAAAAACCTAACAAAATCCAGAAAAATCGAAGTTGGTCTCAACAAAATTTTTTAAAATTTGACAAACATCTGTACAAAAATCCAAAAATTCGAAGTTAATTTAAACTAAAATTACTCAAATGCAGCTCCTCTATCAAAAAAACCTAACATAATCCAGAAAAATCAAAGTTGGTTTCAACAAAATTTTTTAAAATTTTACAAAAATCTGTACAAAAATCCAAAAATTCGAAGTTAATTTCAACTAAAATTACTCAAATGCAGCTCCTCTATCAAAAAAACCTAACATAATCCAGAAAAATCGAAGTTGGGTTCAACAAATTTTATAAAATTTGACAAAAATCTGCACAAAAATCCAAAAATTCGAAGTTAATTACAACTAAAATTACTCAAATGCAGCTCCTCTATCCAAAAAACCTAACATAATCCAGAAAAATCGAAGTTGGTTTCAACAAAATTTTTTAAAATTTGACAAAAATCTGTACAAAAATCAAAAAATTCGAAGTTAATTTCAACTAGAATTACTCAAATGCAGCTCCTCTATCAAAAAAACCTAACATATTCCAGAAAAATCGAAGTTGGTTTCAACAAAATTTTTTAAAATTTGACAAAAATCTGTACAAAAATCCAAAAATTCGAAGTTAATTTCAACTAAAATTACTCAAATGCAGCCCTCTATCAAAAAAACCTAACATAATCCAGAAAAATCGAAGTTGGTTTCAACAAAATTTTTTAAAATTTTACAAAAATCTGTACAAAAATCAAAAAATTCGAAGTTAATTTCAACTAGAATTACTCAAATGCAGCTCCTCTATCTAAAAAACCTAACATATTCCAGAAAAATCGAAGTTGGTTTCAACAAAATTTTATAAAATTTGACAAAAATCTGTACAAAAATCCAAAAATTCGAAGTTAATTTCAACTAGAATTACTCAAATGCAGCTCCTCTATCAAAAAAACCTAGCATAATCCCGAAAAATCGAAGTTGGGTTCAACAAATTTTATAAAATTTGACAAAAATCTGTACAAAAATCCAAAAATTCGAAGTTAATTTCAACTAAAATTACTCAAATGCAGCTCCTCTATCAAAAAAACCTAACATAATCCAGAAAAATCGAAGTTGGGTTCAACAAATTTTATAAAATTTGAAAAAATCTGCACAAAAATCCAAAAATTCGAAGTTAATTACAACTAAAATTACTCAAATGCAGCTCCTCTATCCAAAAAACCTAACAAAATCCAGAAAAATCGAAGTTGGTTTCAACAAAATTTTTTAAAATTTGACAAAAATCTGTACAAAAATCAAAAAATTCGAAGTTAATTACAACTAAAATTACTCAAATGCAGCTCCTCTATCCAAAAAACCTAACATAATCCAGCAAAAACGAAGATGGTTTCAACAAAATTTTTTAAAATTTGACAAAAATCTGTACAAAAATCCAAAAATTCGAAGTTAATTACAACTAAAATTACTCAAATGCAGCTCCTCTATCAAAAAAACCAAACATATTCCAGAAAAATCGAAGTTGGTTTCAACAAAATTTTTTAAAATTTGACAAAAATCTATACAAAAATCCAAAAAATCGAAGTTAATTTCAACTAGAATTACTCAAATGCAGCTCCTCTATCAAAAAAACCTAGCATAATCCAGAAAAATCGAAGTTGGGTTCAACAAATTTTATAAAATTTGACAAAAATCTGTACAAGAATCCAAATATTCGAAGTTAATTTCAACTAAAATTACTCAAATGCAGCTCCTCTATCAAAAAAACCTAACATATTCCAGAAAAATCGAAGTTGATTTCAACAAAATTTTTTAAAATTTGACAAATATCTGTACAAAAATCCAAAAATTCGAAGTTAATTTCAACTAGAATTACTCAAATGCAGCACCTCTATCAAAAAAACCTAGCATAATCCAGAAAAATCGAAGTTGGGTTCAACAAATTTTATAAAATTTGACAAAAATCTGTACAAAAATCCAAAAATTCGAAGTTAATTTCAACTAAAATTACTCAAATGCAGCTCCTCTATCCAAAAAACCTAACATAATCCAGAAAAATCGAAGTTGGTTTCAACAAAATTTTTTAAAATTTCACAAAAATCTGTACAAAAATCCTAAAATTCGAAGTTATTTTCAACTAAAATTACTCAAATGCAGCTCCTCTATCAAAAAAACCTAACATATTCCAGAAAAATCGAAGTTGATTTCAACAAAATTTTTTAAAATTTGACAAATATCTGTACAAAAATCCAAAAATTCGAAGTTAATTTCAACTAAAATTACTCAAATGCAGCCCTCTATCAAAAAAACCTAACATAATCCAGAAAAATCGAAGTTGGTTTCAACAAAATTTTTTAAAATTTGACAAAAATCTGTACAAAAATCAAAAAATTCGAAGTTAATTTCAACTAGAATTACTCAAATGCAGCTCCTCTATCTAAAAAACCTAACATATTCCAGAAAAATCGAAGTTGGTTTCAACAAAATTTTATAAAATTTGACAAAAATCTGTACAAAAATCCAAAAATTCGAAGTTAATTTCAACTAAAATTACTCAAATGCAGCTCCTCTATCAAAAAAACCTAACATAATCCAGAAAAATCGAAGTTGGGTTCAACAAATTTTATAAAATTTGACAAAAATCTGCACAAAAATCCAAAAATTCGAAGTTAATTACAACTAAAATTACTCAAATGCAGCTCCTCTATCCAAAAAACCTAACATAATCCAGAAAAATCGAAGTTGGTTTCAACAAAATTTTTTAAAATTTGACAAAAATCTGTACAAAAATCAAAAAATTCGAAGTTAATTTCAACTAGAATTACTCAAATGCAGCTCCTCTATCAAAAAAACCTAACATATTCCAGAAAAATCGAAGTTGGTTTCAACAAAATTTTTTAAAATTTGACAAAAATCTGTACAAAAATCCAAAAATTCGAAGTTAATTTCAACTAAAATTACTCAAATGCAGCCCTCTATCAAAAAAACCTAACATAATCCAGAAAAATCGAAGTTGGTTTCAACAAAATTTTTTAAAATTTTACAAAAATCTGTACAAAAATCAAAAAATTCGAAGTTAATTTCAACTAGAATTACTCAAATGCAGCTCCTCTATCTAAAAAACCTAACATATTCCAGAAAAATCGAAGTTGGTTTCAACAAAATTTTATAAAATTTGACAAAAATCTGTACAAAAATCCAAAAATTCGAAGTTAATTTCAACTAGAATTACTCAAATGCAGCTCCTCTATCAAAAAAACCTAGCATAATCCCGAAAAATCGAAGTTGGGTTCAACAAATTTTATAAAATTTGACAAAAATCTGTACAAAAATCCAAAAATTCGAAGTTAATTTCAACTAAAATTACTCAAATGCAGCTCCTCTATCAAAAAAACCTAACATAATCCAGAAAAATCGAAGTTGGGTTCAACAAATTTTATAAAATTTGAAAAAATCTGCACAAAAATCCAAAAATTCGAAGTTAATTACAACTAAAATTACTCAAATGCAGCTCCTCTATCCAAAAAACCTAACAAAATCCAGAAAAATCGAAGTTGGTTTCAACAAAATTTTTTAAAATTTGACAAAAATCTGTACAAAAATCAAAAAATTCGAAGTTAATTACAACTAAAATTACTCAAATGCAGCTCCTCTATCCAAAAAACCTAACATAATCCAGCAAAAACGAAGATGGTTTCAACAAAATTTTTTAAAATTTGACAAAAATCTGTACAAAAATCCAAAAATTCGAAGTTAATTACAACTAAAATTACTCAAATGCAGCTCCTCTATCAAAAAAACCAAACATATTCCAGAAAAATCGAAGTTGGTTTCAACAAAATTTTTTAAAATTTGACAAAAATCTATACAAAAATCCAAAAAATCGAAGTTAATTTCAACTAGAATTACTCAAATGCAGCTCCTCTATCAAAAAAACCTAGCATAATCCAGAAAAATCGAAGTTGGGTTCAACAAATTTTATAAAATTTGACAAAAATCTGTACAAGAATCCAAATATTCGAAGTTAATTTCAACTAAAATTACTCAAATGCAGCTCCTCTATCAAAAAAACCTAACATATTCCAGAAAAATCGAAGTTGGTTTCAACAAAATTTTTTAAAATTTGACAAAAATCTGTACAAGAACCCAAAAATTCGATGTTAATTTCAACTAAAATTACTCAAATGCAGCTCCTCTATCAAAAAACTTTACATAATCCAGAAAAATCGAAGTTGGTTTCAACAAAATTTTTTAAAATTTGACAAAAATCTGTACAAAAATCCAAAAATTCGAAGTTAATTTCAACTAAAATTACTCGAAAGCTGCTCCTCTATCAAAAAAACCTAACATATTCCAGAAAAATCGAAGTTGGTTTCAACAAAATATTTTAAAATTTGACAAAAATCTGTACAAAAATCCAAAAATTCGAAGTTAATTTCAACTAGAATTACTCAAATGCAGCTCCTCTATCAAAAAAACCTAACATAATCCAGAAAAATCGAAGTTGGGTTCAACAAAATTTTATAAAATTTGACAAAAATCTGTACAAAAATCCAAAAATTCGAAGATAATTTCAACTAAAATTACTCAAATGCAGCTCCTCTATCCAAAAAACCTAACATAATCCAGAAAAATCGAAGTTGGTTTCAACAAATTTTTTTAAAATTTGACAAAAATCTGTACAAAAATCCAAAAATTCGAAGTTAATTTCAACTAAAATTACTCATATGCAGCTCCTCTATCAAAAAACCTAACATAATCGAGAAAAATCGAAGTTGGTTTCAACAAAATTTTTTATAATTTGAAAAAAATCTGTACAAACATCCAAAAATTCGAAGTTAATTTCAACTAAAATTACTCAAATGCAGCTCCTCTATCAAAAAAACCTAACATAATCCATAGAAATCGAAGTTGGTTTCAACAAAATTTTTTAAAATTTGACAAAAATCTGTACAAGAATCCAAAAAATCGAAGTTAATTTCAACTAAAATTACTCAACTGCTGCTCCTCTATCAAAAAAAACATAACATAATCCAGAGAAATCGAAGTTGGTTTCAACAAAATTTTTTAAAATTTGACAAATATCTGTACAAGAATCCAAAAATTCGAAGTTAATTTCAACTAAAATTACTCGAATGCTGCTCCTCTATCAAAAAAACCTAACATAATCCATAGAAATCGAAGTTGGTTTCAACAAAATTTTTTAAAATTTGACAAAAATCTGTACAAGAATCCAAAAAATCGAAGTTAATTTCAACTAAAATTACTCAACTGCTGCTCCTCTATCAAAAAAAACATAACATAATCCAGAGAAATCGAAGTTGGTTTCAACAAAATTTTTTAAAAATTGACAAATATCTGTACAAGAATCCAAAAATTCGAAGTTAATTTCAACTAAAATTACTCGAATGCTGCTCCTCTATCAAAAAAACCTAACATAATCCATAGAAATCGAAGTTGGTTTCAACAAAATTTTTTAAAATTTGACAAAAATCTGTACAAGAATCCAAAAAATCGAAGTTAATTTCAACTAAAATTACTCAACTGCTGCTCCTCTATCAAAAAAAACATAACATAATCCAGAGAAATCGAAGTTGGTTTCAACAAAATTTTTTAAAAATTGACAAAAATCTGTACAAGAATCCAAAAAATTGGAAGTTAATTTCAACTAAAATTACTCGACTGCTGCTCCTCTATCAAAAAAACCTAACATAATCCATAGAAATCGAAGTCGGTTTCAACAAAATTTTATAAAATTTGACAAAAATCTGTACAAGAATCCAAAAATTCGAAGTTAATTTCAACTGAAATTACTCAAATGCAGCTCCTCTATCCAAAAAACCTAACATAATCCAGAAAAATCGAAGTTGGTTTCAACAAAATTTTTTAAAATTTGACAAAAATCTGCACAAAAATCAAAAAATTCGAAGTTAATTTCAACTAAAATTACTCAAATGCAGCTCCTCTATCCAAAAAACCTAACATAACCAGAAAAATCGAAGTTGGTTTCAACAAAATTTTTTAAAATTTGACAAATATCTGTACAAGAATCCAAAAATTCGAAGTTAATTTCAACTAAAATTACTCGAATGCTGCTCCTCTATCAAAAAAACCTAACATAATCCATAGAAATCGAAGTTGGTTTCAACAAAATTTTTTAAAATTTGACAAAAATCTGTACAAGAATCCAAAAATTCGAAGTTAATTTCAACTAAAATTACTCAACTGCTGCTCCTCTATCAAAAAAAACCTAACATAATCCAGAGAAATCGAAGTTGGTTTCAACAAAATTTTTTAAAAATTGACAAAAATCTGTACAAGAATCCAAAAAATTGGAAGTTAATTTCAACTAAAATTACTCGACTGCTGCTCCTCTATCAAAAAAACCTAACATAATCCATAGAAATCGAAGTCGGTTTCAACAAAATTTTTTAAAATTTGTCAAAAATCTGTACAAAAATCAAAAAATTCGAAGTTATTTTCAACTGAAATTACTCAAAGCAGCTCCTCTATCAAAAAAACATTACATAATCCAGAAAAATCGAAGTTGGTTTCAACAAAATTTTTTAAAATTTGACATAAATCTTTACAAAAATCCAAAAATTCGAGGTTATTTTCAACTAAAATTACTCAAATGCAGCTCCTCTATCAAAAAAACTTTACATAATCCAGAAAAATCGAAGTTGGTTTCAACAAAATTTTTTAAAATTTGACAAAAATCTGTACAAAAATCCAAAAATTCGAAGTTATTTTCAACTAAAATTACTCAAATGCAGCTCCTCTATCAAAAAAACCTAACATAATCCAGAAAAATCGAAGTTGGGTTCAACAAAATTTTATAAAATTTGACAAAAATCTGTACAAAAATCCAAAAATTCGAAGATAATTTCAACTAAAATTACTCAAATGCAGCTCCTCTATCCAAAAAACCTAACATAATCCAGAAAAATCGAAGTTGGTTTCAACAAAATTTTTTAAAATTTCACAAAAATCTGTACAAAAATCCTAAAATTCGAAGTTATTTTCAACTAAAATTACTCAAATGCAGCTCCCCTATCAAAAAAACCTAACATAATCCAGAAAAATCGAAGTAGGTTTCAACAAAATTTTTTAAAATTTCACAAAAATCTGTACAAAAATTAAAAATTCCAAGTTAATTTCACCTAAAATTACTCAAATGCAGCTCCTTTATCAAAAAAACCTAACATATTCCAGAAAAATCGAAGTTGGTTTCAACAAATTTTATAAAATTTGACAAAAATCTGCACAAAAATCAAAAAATTCGAAGTTATTTTCAACTAAAATTACTCAAATGCAGCTCCTCTATCAAAAAAACCTAACATATTCCAGAAAAATCGAAGTTGGTTTCAACAAAATTTTATAAAATTTGACAAAAATCTGTACAAAAATCCAAAAATTCGAAGTTAATTTCAACTAAAATTACTCAAATGCAGCTCCTCTATCAAAAAAACCTAACATAATCCAGAAAAATCGAAGTTGGGTTCAACAAATTTTATAAAATTTGACAAAAATCTGCACAAAAATCCAAAAATTCGAAGTTAATTACAACTAAAATTACTCAAATGCAGCTCCTCTATCCAAAAAACCTAACATAATCCAGAAAAATCGAAGTTGGTTTCAACAAAATTTTTTAAAATTTGACAAAAATCTGTACAAAAATCAAAAAATTCGAAGTTAATTTCAACTAGAATTACTCAAATGCAGCTCCTCTATCAAAAAAACCTAACATATTCCAGAAAAATCGAAGTTGGTTTCAACAAAATTTTTTAAAATTTGACAAAAATCTGTACAAAAATCCAAAAATTCGATGTTAATTTCAACTAGAATTACTCAAATGCAGCTCCTCTATCAAAAAAACCTAACATAATCCAGAAAAATCGAACTTGGGTTCAACAAATTTTATAAAATTTGACAAAAATCTGCACAAAAATCAAAAAATTCGAAGTTATTTTCAACTAAAATTACTCAAATGCAGCTCCTCTATCAAAAAAACCTAACATATTCCAGAAAAATCGAAGTTGATTTCAACAAAATTTTTTAAAATTTGACAAATATCTGTACAAAAATCCAAAAATTCGAAGTTAATTTCAACTAGAATTACTCAAATGCAGCTCCTCTATCAAAAAAACCTAGCATAATCCAGAAAAATCGAAGTTGGGTTCAACAAATTTTATAAAATTTGACAAAAATCTGTACAAAAATCCAAAAATTCGAAGTTAATTTCAACTAAAATTACTCAAATGCAGCTCCTCTATCAAAAAAACCTAACATAATCCAGAAAAATCGAAGTTGGGTTCAACAAATTTTATAAAATTTGACAAAAATCTGCACAAAAATCCAAAAATTCGAAGTTAATTACAACTAAAATTACTCAAATGCAGCTCCTCTATCCAAAAAACCTAACATAATCCAGAAAAATCGAAGTTGGTTTCAACAAAATTTTTTAAAATTTGACAAAAATCTGTACAAAAATCAAAAAATTCGAAGTTAATTTCAACTAGAATTACTCAAATGCAGCTCCTCTATCAAAAAAACCTAACATATTCCAGAAAAATCGAAGTTGGTTTCAACAAAATTTTTTAAAATTTGACAAAAATCTGTACAAAAATCCAAAAATTCGAAGTTAATTTCAACTAAAATTACTCAAATGCAGCCCTCTATCAAAAAAACCTAACATAATCCAGAAAAATCGAAGTTGGTTTCAACAAAATTTTTTAAAATTTTACAAAAATCTGTACAAAAATCAAAAAATTCGAAGTTAATTTCAACTAGAATTACTCAAATGCAGCTCCTCTATCTAAAAAACCTAACATATTCCAGAAAAATCGAAGTTGGTTTCAACAAAATTTTATAAAATTTGACAAAAATCTGTACAAAAATCCAAAAATTCGAAGTTAATTTCAACTAGAATTACTCAAATGCAGCTCCTCTATCAAAAAAACCTAGCATAATCCCGAAAAATCGAAGTTGGGTTCAACAAATTTTATAAAATTTGACAAAAATCTGTACAAAAATCCAAAAATTCGAAGTTAATTTCAACTAAAATTACTCAAATGCAGCTCCTCTATCAAAAAAACCTAACATAATCCAGAAAAATCGAAGTTGGGTTCAACAAATTTTATAAAATTTGAAAAAATCTGCACAAAAATCCAAAAATTCGAAGTTAATTACAACTAAAATTACTCAAATGCAGCTCCTCTATCCAAAAAACCTAACAAAATCCAGAAAAATCGAAGTTGGTTTCAACAAAATTTTTTAAAATTTGACAAAAATCTGTACAAAAATCAAAAAATTCGAAGTTAATTACAACTAAAATTACTCAAATGCAGCTCCTCTATCCAAAAAACCTAACATAATCCAGCAAAAACGAAGATGGTTTCAACAAAATTTTTTAAAATTTGACAAAAATCTGTACAAAAATCCAAAAATTCGAAGTTAATTACAACTAAAATTACTCAAATGCAGCTCCTCTATCAAAAAAACCAAACATATTCCAGAAAAATCGAAGTTGGTTTCAACAAAATTTTTTAAAATTTGACAAAAATCTATACAAAAATCCAAAAAATCGAAGTTAATTTCAACTAGAATTACTCAAATGCAGCTCCTCTATCAAAAAAACCTAGCATAATCCAGAAAAATCGAAGTTGGGTTCAACAAATTTTATAAAATTTGACAAAAATCTGTACAAGAATCCAAATATTCGAAGTTAATTTCAACTAAAATTACTCAAATGCAGCTCCTCTATCAAAAAAACCTAACATATTCCAGAAAAATCGAAGTTGGTTTCAACAAAATTTTTTAAAATTTGACAAAAATCTGTACAAGAACCCAAAAATTCGATGTTAATTTCAACTAAAATTACTCAAATGCAGCTCCTCTATCAAAAAACTTTACATAATCCAGAAAAATCGAAGTTGGTTTCAACAAAATTTTTTAAAATTTGACAAAAATCTGTACAAAAATCCAAAAATTCGAAGTTAATTTCAACTAAAATTACTCGAAAGCTGCTCCTCTATCAAAAAAACCTAACATATTCCAGAAAAATCGAAGTTGGTTTCAACAAAATATTTTAAAATTTGACAAAAATCTGTACAAAAATCCAAAAATTCGAAGTTAATTTCAACTAGAATTACTCAAATGCAGCTCCTCTATCAAAAAAACCTAACATAATCCAGAAAAATCGAAGTTGGTTTCAACAAAATTTTTTAAAATTTCACAAAAATCTGTACAAAAATCCTAAAATTCGAAGTTATTTTCAACTAAAATTACTCAAATGCAGCTCCTCTATCAAAAAAACCTAACATATTCCAGAAAAATCGAAGTTGATTTCAACAAAATTTTTTAAAATTTGACAAATATCTGTACAAAAATCCAAAAATTCGAAGTTAATTTCAACTAAAATTACTCAAATGCAGCCCTCTATCAAAAAAACCTAACATAATCCAGAAAAATCGAAGTTGGTTTCAACAAAATTTTTTAAAATTTGACAAAAATCTGTACAAAAATCAAAAAATTCGAAGTTAATTTCAACTAGAATTACTCAAATGCAGCTCCTCTATCTAAAAAACCTAACATATTCCAGAAAAATCGAAGTTGGTTTCAACAAAATTTTATAAAATTTGACAAAAATCTGTACAAAAATCCAAAAATTCGAAGTTAATTTCAACTAAAATTACTCAAATGCAGCTCCTCTATCAAAAAAACCTAACATAATCCAGAAAAATCGAAGTTGGGTTCAACAAATTTTATAAAATTTGACAAAAATCTGCACAAAAATCCAAAAATTCGAAGTTAATTACAACTAAAATTACTCAAATGCAGCTCCTCTATCCAAAAAACCTAACATAATCCAGAAAAATCGAAGTTGGTTTCAACAAAATTTTTTAAAATTTGACAAAAATCTGTACAAAAATCAAAAAATTCGAAGTTAATTTCAACTAGAATTACTCAAATGCAGCTCCTCTATCAAAAAAACCTAACATATTCCAGAAAAATCGAAGTTGGTTTCAACAAAATTTTTTAAAATTTGACAAAAATCTGTACAAAAATCCAAAAATTCGAAGTTAATTTCAACTAAAATTACTCAAATGCAGCCCTCTATCAAAAAAACCTAACATAATCCAGAAAAATCGAAGTTGGTTTCAACAAAATTTTTTAAAATTTTACAAAAATCTGTACAAAAATCAAAAAATTCGAAGTTAATTTCAACTAGAATTACTCAAATGCAGCTCCTCTATCTAAAAAACCTAACATATTCCAGAAAAATCGAAGTTGGTTTCAACAAAATTTTATAAAATTTGACAAAAATCTGTACAAAAATCCAAAAATTCGAAGTTAATTTCAACTAGAATTACTCAAATGCAGCTCCTCTATCAAAAAAACCTAGCATAATCCCGAAAAATCGAAGTTGGGTTCAACAAATTTTATAAAATTTGACAAAAATCTGTACAAAAATCCAAAAATTCGAAGTTAATTTCAACTAAAATTACTCAAATGCAGCTCCTCTATCAAAAAAACCTAACATAATCCAGAAAAATCGAAGTTGGGTTCAACAAATTTTATAAAATTTGAAAAAATCTGCACAAAAATCCAAAAATTCGAAGTTAATTACAACTAAAATTACTCAAATGCAGCTCCTCTATCCAAAAAACCTAACAAAATCCAGAAAAATCGAAGTTGGTTTCAACAAAATTTTTTAAAATTTGACAAAAATCTGTACAAAAATCAAAAAATTCGAAGTTAATTACAACTAAAATTACTCAAATGCAGCTCCTCTATCCAAAAAACCTAACATAATCCAGCAAAAACGAAGATGGTTTCAACAAAATTTTTTAAAATTTGACAAAAATCTGTACAAAAATCCAAAAATTCGAAGTTAATTACAACTAAAATTACTCAAATGCAGCTCCTCTATCAAAAAAACCAAACATATTCCAGAAAAATCGAAGTTGGTTTCAACAAAATTTTTTAAAATTTGACAAAAATCTATACAAAAATCCAAAAAATCGAAGTTAATTTCAACTAGAATTACTCAAATGCAGCTCCTCTATCAAAAAAACCTAGCATAATCCAGAAAAATCGAAGTTGGGTTCAACAAATTTTATAAAATTTGACAAAAATCTGTACAAGAATCCAAATATTCGAAGTTAATTTCAACTAAAATTACTCAAATGCAGCTCCTCTATCAAAAAAACCTAACATATTCCAGAAAAATCGAAGTTGGTTTCAACAAAATTTTTTAAAATTTGACAAAAATCTGTACAAGAACCCAAAAATTCGATGTTAATTTCAACTAAAATTACTCAAATGCAGCTCCTCTATCAAAAAACTTTACATAATCCAGAAAAATCGAAGTTGGTTTCAACAAAATTTTTTAAAATTTGACAAAAATCTGTACAAAAATCCAAAAATTCGAAGTTAATTTCAACTAAAATTACTCGAAAGCTGCTCCTCTATCAAAAAAACCTAACATATTCCAGAAAAATCGAAGTTGGTTTCAACAAAATATTTTAAAATTTGACAAAAATCTGTACAAAAATCCAAAAATTCGAAGTTAATTTCAACTAGAATTACTCAAATGCAGCTCCTCTATCAAAAAAACCTAACATAATCCAGAAAAATCGAAGTTGGGTTCAACAAAATTTTATAAAATTTGACAAAAATCTGTACAAAAATCCAAAAATTCGAAGATAATTTCAACTAAAATTACTCAAATGCAGCTCGTCTATCCAAAAAACCTAACATAATCCAGAAAAATCGAAGTTGGTTTCAACAAATTTTTTTAAAATTTGACAAAAATCTGTACAAAAATCCAAAAATTCGAAGTTAATTTCAACTAAAATTACTCATATGCAGCTCCTCTATCAAAAAACCTAACATAATCGAGAAAAATCGAAGTTGGTTTCAACAAAATTTTTTATAATTTGAAAAAAATCTGTACAAACATCCAAAAATTCGAAGTTAATTTCAACTAAAATTACTCAAATGCAGCTCCTCTATCAAAAAAACCTAACGTAATCCAGAGTAATCGAAGTTGGTTTGAACAAAATTTTTTAAAATTTGACAGAAATCTATACAAAAATCCAAAAATTCGAAGTTATTTTCAACTAAAAATTACTCAAATGCAGCTCCTCTATCAAAAAAACTTTACATAATCCAGAAAAATCGAAGTTGGTTTCAACAAAATTTTTTAAAATTTGACAAAAATCTATACAAAAATCCAAAAATTCGAAGTTAATTTCAACTAGAATTACTCAAATGCAGCTCCTCTATCAAAAAAACCTAGCATAATCCAGAAAAATCGAAGTTGGGTTCAACAAATTTTATAAAATTTGACAAAAATCTGTACAAAAATCCAAAAATTCGAAGTTAATTACAACTAAAATTACTCAAATGCAGCTCCTCTATCCAAAAAACCTAACATAATCCAGAAAAATCGAAGTTGGTTTCAACAAAATTTTTTAAAATTTGACAAAAATCTGTACAAAAATCAAAAAATTCGAAGTTAATTACAACTAAAATTACTCAAATGCAGCTCCTCTATCAAAAAAACCTAGCATAATCCAGAAAAATCGAAGTTGGGTTCAACAAATTTTATAAAATTTGACAAAAATCTGTACAAAAATCCAAAAATTCGAAGTTAATTTCAACTAAAATTACTCAAATGCAGCTCCTCTATCAAAAAAACCTAACATAATCCAGAAAAATCGAAGTTGGGTTCAACAAATTTTATAAAATTTGACAAAAATCTACACAAAAATCCAAAAATTCGAAGTTAATTACAACTAAAATTACTCAAATGCAGCTCCTCTATCCAAAAAACCTAACATAATCCAGAAAAATCGAAGTTGGTTTCAACAAAATTTTTTAAAATTTGACAAAAATCTGTACAAAAATCAAAAAATTCGAAGTTAATTTCAACTAGAATTACTCAAATGCAGCTCCTCTATCAAAAAAACCTAACATATTCCAGAAAAATCGAAGTTGGTTTCAACAAAATTTTTTAAAATTTGACAAAAATCTATACAAAAATCCAAAAATTCGAAGTTAATTTCAACTAGAATTACTCAAATGCAGCTCCTCTATCAAAAAAACCTAACATAATCCAGAAAAATCGAAGTTGGGTTCAACAAATTTTATAAAATTTGACAAAAATCTGCACAAAAATCAAAAAATTCGAAGTTATTTTCAACTAAAATTACACAAATGCAGCTCCTCTATCAAAAAAACCTAACATATTCCAGAAAAATCGAAGTTGATTTCAACAAAATTTTTTAAAATTTGACAAATATCTGTACAAAAATCCAAAAATTCGAAGTTAATTTCAACTAAAATTACTCAAATGCAGCCCTCTATCAAAAAAACCTAACATAATCCAGAAAAATCGAAGTTGGTTTCAACAAAATTTTTTAAAATTTGACAAAAATCTGTACAAAAATCCAAAAATTCGAAGTTAATTTCAACTAAAATTACTCAAATGCAGTTACGCTACCAAAAAGCCTAACGTAATCCAGAGTAATCGAAGTTGGTTTCAACAAAATTTTTTAAAATTTGACAAAAATCTGTACAAAAATCCAAAAATTCGAAGTTATTTTCAACTAAAAATTACTCAAATGCAGCTCCTCTATCAAAAAAACCTAACATAATCCAGAAAAATCGAAGTTGGGTTCAACAAATTTTATAAAATTTGAAAAAATCTGCACAAAAATCCAAAAATTCGAAGTTAATTACAACTAAAATTACTCAAATGCAGCTCCTCTATCCAAAAAACCTAACATAATCCAGAAAAATCGAAGTTGGTTTCAACAAAATTTTTTAAAATTTGACAAAAATCTGTACAAAAATCAAAAAATTCGAAGTTAATTACAACTAAAATTACTCAAATGCAGCTCCTCTATCCAAAAAACCTAACATAATCCAGCAAAAACGAAGATGGTTTCAACAAAATTTTTTAAAATTTGACAAAAATCTGTACAAAAATCCAAAAATTCGAAGTTAATTACAACTAAAATTACTCAAATGCAGCTCCTCTATCAAAAAAACCAAACATATTCCAGAAAAATCGAAGTTGGTTTCAACAAAATTTTTTAAAATTTGACAAAAATCTGTACAAAAATCCAAAAATTCGAAGTTATTTTCAACTAAAAATTACTCAAATGCAGCTCCTCTATCAAAAAAACTTTACATAATCCAGAAAAATCGAAGTTGGTTTCAACAAAATTTTTTAAAATTTGACAAAAATCTATACAAAAATCCAAAAAATCGAAGTTAATTTCAACTAGAATTACTCAAATGCAGCTCCTCTATCAAAAAAACCTAGCATAATCCAGAAAAATCGAAGTTGGGTTCAACAAATTTTATAAAATTTGACAAAAATCTGTACAAGAATCCAAATATTCGAAGTTAATTTCAACTAAAATTACTCAAATGCAGCTCCTCTATCAAAAAAACCTAACATATTCCAGAAAAATCGAAGTTGGTTTCAACAAAATTTTTTAAAATTTGACAAAAATCTGTACAAGAACCCAAAAATTCGATGTTAATTTCAACTAAAATTACTCAAATGCAGCTCCTCTATCAAAAAACTTTACATAATCCAGAAAAATCGAAGTTGGTTTCAACAAAATTTTTTAAAATTTGACAAAAATCTATACAAAAATCCAAAAATTCGAAGTTAATTTCAACTAGAATTACTCAAATGCAGCTCCTCTATCAAAAAAACCTAGCATAATCCAGAAAAATCGAACTTGGGTTCAACAAATTTTATAAAATTTGACAAAAATCTGTACAAAAATCCAAAAATTCGAAGTTAATTTCAACTAAAATTACTCAAATGCAGCTCCTCTATCAAAAAAACCTAACATAATCCAGAAAAATCGAAGTTGGGTTCAACAAATTTTATAAAATTTGACAAAAATCTGTACAAGAATCCAAATATTCGAAGTTAATTTCAACTAAAATTACTCAAATGCAGCTCCTCTATCAAAAAAACCTAACATATTCCAGAAAAATCGAAGTTGGTTTCAACAAAATTTTTTAAAATTTGACAAAAATCTGTACAAGAACCCAAAAATTCGATGTTAATTTCAACTAAAATTACTCAAATGCAGCTCCTCTATCAAAAAACTTTACATAATCCAGAAAAATCGAAGTTGGTTTCAACAAAATTTTTTAAAATTTGACAAAAATCTGTACAAAAATCCAAAAATTCGAAGTTAATTTCAACTAAAATTACTCGAAAGCTGCTCCTCTATCAAAAAAACCTAACATATTCCAGAAAAATCGAAGTTGGTTTCAACAAAATATTTTAAAATTTGACAAAAATCTGTACAAAAATCCAAAAATTCGAAGTTAATTTCAACTAGAATTACTCAAATGCAGCTCCTCTATCAAAAAAACCTAACATAATCCAGAAAAATCGAAGTTGGGTTCAACAAAATTTTATAAAATTTGACAAAAATCTGTACAAAAATCCAAAAATTCGAAGATAATTTCAACTAAAATTACTCAAATGCAGCTCGTCTATCCAAAAAACCTAACATAATCCAGAAAAATCGAAGTTGGTTTCAACAAATTTTTTTAAAATTTGACAAAAATCTGTACAAAAATCCAAAAATTCGAAGTTAATTTCAACTAAAATTACTCATATGCAGCTCCTCTATCAAAAAACCTAACATAATCGAGAAAAATCGAAGTTGGTTTCAACAAAATTTTTTATAATTTGAAAAAAATCTGTACAAACATCCAAAAATTCGAAGTTAATTTCAACTAAAATTACTCAAATGCAGCTCCTCTATCAAAAAAACCTAACGTAATCCAGAGTAATCGAAGTTGGTTTGAACAAAATTTTTTAAAATTTGACAGAAATCTATACAAAAATCCAAAAATTCGAAGTTAATTTCAACTAGAATTACTCAAATGCAGCTCCTCTATCAAAAAATCCTAACATAATCCAGAAAAATCGAAGTTGGGTTCAAAAAATTTTATAAAATTTGACAAAAATCTGCACAAAAATCAAAAAATTCGAAGTTATTTTCAACTAAAATTACTCAAATGCAGCTCCTCTATCAAAAAAACCTAACATATTCCAGAAAAATCGAAGTTGATTTCAACAAAATTTTTTAAAATTTGACAAATATCTGTACAAAAATCCAAAAATTCGAAGTTAATTTCAACTAAAACTACTCAAATGCAGCCCTCTATCAAAAAAACCAAACATAATCCAGAAAAATCGAAGTTGGTTTCAACAAAATTTTTTAAAATTTGACAAAAATCTGTACAAAAATCCAAAAATTCGAAGTTAATTTCAACTAAAATTACTCAAATGCAGTTACGCTACCAAAAAGCCTAACGTAATCCAGAGTAATCGAAGTTGGTTTCAACAAAATTTTTTAAAATTTGACAAAAATCTGTACAAAAATCCAAAAATTCGAAGTTATTTTCAACTAAAAATTACTCAAATGCAGCTCCTCTATCAAAAAAACTTTACATAATCCAGAAAAATCGAAGTTGGTTTCAACAAAATTTTTTAAAATTTGACAAAAATCTATACAAAAATCCAAAAATTCGAAGTTAATTTCAACTAGAATTACTCAAATGCAGCTCCTCTATCAAAAAAACCTAGCATAATCCAGAAAAATCGAAGTTGGGTTCAACAAATTTTATAAAATTTGACAAAAATCTGTACAAAAATCCAAAAATTCGAAGTTAATTTCAAGTAAAATTACTCAAATGCAGCTCCTCTATCAAAAAAACCTAACATAATCCAGAAAAATCGAAGTTGGGTTCAACAAATTTTATAAAATTTGAAAAAATCTGCACAAAAATCCAAAAATTCGAAGTTAATTACAACTAAAATTACTCAAATGCAGCTCCTCTATCCAAAAAACCTAACATAATCCAGAAAAATCGAAGTTGGTTTCAACAAAATTTTTTAAAATTTGACAAAAATCTGTACAAAAATCAAAAAATTCGAAGTTAATTACAACTAAAATTACTCAAATGCAGCTCCTCTATCAAAAAAACCTAGCATAATCCAGAAAAATCGAAGTTGGGTTCAACAAATTTTATAAAATTTGACAAAAATCTGTACAAAAATCCAAAAATTCGAAGTTAATTTCAACTAAAATTACTCAAATGCAGCTCCTCTATCAAAAAAACCTAACATAATCCAGAAAAATCGAAGTTGGGTTCAACAAATTTTATAAAATTTGACAAAAATCTACACAAAAATCCAAAAATTCGAAGTTAATTACAACTAAAATTACTCAAATGCAGCTCCTCTATCCAAAAAACCTAACATAATCCAGAAAAATCGAAGTTGGTTTCAACAAAATTTTTTAAAATTTGACAAAAATCTGTACAAAAATCAAAAAATTCGAAGTTAATTTCAACTAGAATTACTCAAATGCAGCTCCTCTATCAAAAAAACCTAACATATTCCAGAAAAATCGAAGTTGGTTTCAACAAAATTTTTTAAAATTTGACAAAAATCTATACAAAAATCCAAAAATTCGAAGTTAATTTCAACTAGAATTACTCAAATGCAGCTCCTCTATCAAAAAAACCTAACATAATCCAGAAAAATCGAAGTTGGGTTCAACAAATTTTATAAAATTTGACAAAAATCTGCACAAAAATCAAAAAATTCGAAGTTATTTTCAACTAAAATTACACAAATGCAGCTCCTCTATCAAAAAAACCTAACATATTCCAGAAAAATCGAAGTTGATTTCAACAAAATTTTTTAAAATTTGACAAATATCTGTACAAAAATCCAAAAATTCGAAGTTAATTTCAACTAAAATTACTCAAATGCAGCCCTCTATCAAAAAAACCTAACATAATCCAGAAAAATCGAAGTTGGTTTCAACAAAATTTTTTAAAATTTGACAAAAATCTGTACAAAAATCCAAAAATTCGAAGTTAATTTCAACTAAAATTACTCAAATGCAGTTACGCTACCAAAAAGCCTAACGTAATCCAGAGTAATCGAAGTTGGTTTCAACAAAATTTTTTAAAATTTGACAAAAATCTGTACAAAAATCCAAAAATTCGAAGTTATTTTCAACTAAAAATTACTCAAATGCAGCTCCTCTATCAAAAAAACCTAACATAATCCAGAAAAATCGATGTTGGGTTCAACAAATTTTATAAAATTTGAAAAAATCTGCACAAAAATCCAAAAATTCGAAGTTAATTACAACTAAAATTACTCAAATGCAGCTCCTCTATCCAAAAAACCTAACATAATCCAGAAAAATCGAAGTTGGTTTCAACAAAATTTTTTAAAATTTGACAAAAATCTGTACAAAAATCAAAAAATTCGAAGTTAATTACAACTAAAATTACTCAAATGCAGCTCCTCTATCCAAAAAACCTAACATAATCCAGCAAAAACGAAGATGGTTTCAACAAAATTTTTTAAAATTTGACAAAAATCTGTACAAAAATCCAAAAATTCGAAGTTAATTACAACTAAAATTACTCAAATGCAGCTCCTCTATCAAAAAAACCAAACATATTCCAGAAAAATCGAAGTTGGTTTCAACAAAATTTTTTAAAATTTGACAAAAATCTGTACAAAAATCCAAAAATTCGAAGTTATTTTCAACTAAAAATTACTCAAATGCAGCCCTCTATCAAAAAAACCAAACATAATCCAGAAAAATCGAAGTTGGTTTCAACAAAATTTTTTAAAATTTGACAAAAATCTGTACAAAAATCCAAAAATTCGAAGTTAATTTCAACTAAAATTACTCAAATGCAGTTACGCTACCAAAAAGCCTAACGTAATCCAGAGTAATCGAAGTTGGTTTCAACAAAATTTTTTAAAATTTGACAAAAATCTGTACAAAAATCCAAAAATTCGAAGTTATTTTCAACTAAAAATTACTCAAATGCAGCTCCTCTATCAAAAAAACTTTACATAATCCAGAAAAATCGAAGTTGGTTTCAACAAAATTTTTTAAAATTTGACAAAAATCTATACAAAAATCCAAAAATTCGAAGTTAATTTCAACTAGAATTACTCAAATGCAGCTCCTCTATCAAAAAAACCTAGCATAATCCAGAAAAATCGAAGTTGGGTTCAACAAATTTTATAAAATTTGACAAAAATCTGTACAAAAATCCAAAAATTCGAAGTTAATTTCAAGTAAAATTACTCAAATGCAGCTCCTCTATCAAAAAAACCTAACATAATCCAGAAAAATCGAAGTTGGGTTCAACAAATTTTATAAAATTTGAAAAAATCTGCACAAAAATCCAAAAATTCGAAGTTAATTACAACTAAAATTACTCAAATGCAGCTCCTCTATCCAAAAAACCTAACATAATCCAGAAAAATCGAAGTTGGTTTCAACAAAATTTTTTAAAATTTGACAAAAATCTGTACAAAAATCAAAAAATTCGAAGTTAATTACAACTAAAATTACTCAAATGCAGCTCCTCTATCAAAAAAACCTAGCATAATCCAGAAAAATCGAAGTTGGGTTCAACAAATTTTATAAAATTTGACAAAAATCTGTACAAAAATCCAAAAATTCGAAGTTAATTTCAACTAAAATTACTCAAATGCAGCTCCTCTATCAAAAAAACCTAACATAATCCAGAAAAATCGAAGTTGGGTTCAACAAATTTTATAAAATTTGACAAAAATCTACACAAAAATCCAAAAATTCGAAGTTAATTACAACTAAAATTACTCAAATGCAGCTCCTCTATCCAAAAAACCTAACATAATCCAGAAAAATCGAAGTTGGTTTCAACAAAATTTTTTAAAATTTGACAAAAATCTGTACAAAAATCAAAAAATTCGAAGTTAATTTCAACTAGAATTACTCAAATGCAGCTCCTCTATCAAAAAAACCTAACATATTCCAGAAAAATCGAAGTTGGTTTCAACAAAATTTTTTAAAATTTGACAAAAATCTATACAAAAATCCAAAAATTCGAAGTTAATTTCAACTAGAATTACTCAAATGCAGCTCCTCTATCAAAAAAACCTAACATAATCCAGAAAAATCGAAGTTGGGTTCAACAAATTTTATAAAATTTGACAAAAATCTGCACAAAAATCAAAAAATTCGAAGTTATTTTCAACTAAAATTACACAAATGCAGCTCCTCTATCAAAAAAACCTAACATATTCCAGAAAAATCGAAGTTGATTTCAACAAAATTTTTTAAAATTTGACAAATATCTGTACAAAAATCCAAAAATTCGAAGTTAATTTCAACTAAAATTACTCAAATGCAGCCCTCTATCAAAAAAACCTAACATAATCCAGAAAAATCGAAGTTGGTTTCAACAAAATTTTTTAAAATTTGACAAAAATCTGTACAAAAATCCAAAAATTCGAAGTTAATTTCAACTAAAATTACTCAAATGCAGTTACGCTACCAAAAAGCCTAACGTAATCCAGAGTAATCGAAGTTGGTTTCAACAAAATTTTTTAAAATTTGACAAAAATCTGTACAAAAATCCAAAAATTCGAAGTTATTTTCAACTAAAAATTACTCAAATGCAGCTCCTCTATCAAAAAAACCTAACATAATCCAGAAAAATCGAAGTTGGGTTCAACAAATTTTATAAAATTTGAAAAAATCTGCACAAAAATCCAAAAATTCGAAGTTAATTACAACTAAAATTACTCAAATGCAGCTCCTCTATCCAAAAAACCTAACATAATCCAGAAAAATCGAAGTTGGTTTCAACAAAATTTTTTAAAATTTGACAAAAATCTGTACAAAAATCAAAAAATTCGAAGTTAATTACAACTAAAATTACTCAAATGCAGCTCCTCTATCCAAAAAACCTAACATAATCCAGCAAAAACGAAGATGGTTTCAACAAAATTTTTTAAAATTTGACAAAAATCTGTACAAAAATCCAAAAATTCGAAGTTAATTACAACTAAAATTACTCAAATGCAGCTCCTCTATCAAAAAAACCAAACATATTCCAGAAAAATCGAAGTTGGTTTCAACAAAATTTTTTAAAATTTGACAAAAATCTGTACAAAAATCCAAAAATTCGAAGTTATTTTCAACTAAAAATTACTCAAATGCAGCTCCTCTATCAAAAAAACTTTACATAATCCAGAAAAATCGAAGTTGGTTTCAACAAAATTTTTTAAAATTTGACAAAAATCTATACAAAAATCCAAAAAATCGAAGTTAATTTCAACTAGAATTACTCAAATGCAGCTCCTCTATCAAAAAAACCTAGCATAATCCAGAAAAATCGAAGTTGGGTTCAACAAATTTTATAAAATTTGACAAAAATCTGTACAAGAATCCAAATATTCGAAGTTAATTTCAACTAAAATTACTCAAATGCAGCTCCTCTATCAAAAAAACCTAACATATTCCAGAAAAATCGAAGTTGGTTTCAACAAAATTTTTTAAAATTTGACAAAAATCTGTACAAGAACCCAAAAATTCGATGTTAATTTCAACTAAAATTACTCAAATGCAGCTCCTCTATCAAAAAACTTTACATAATCCAGAAAAATCGAAGTTGGTTTCAACAAAATTTTTTAAAATTTGACAAAAATCTATACAAAAATCCAAAAATTCGAAGTTAATTTCAACTAGAATTACTCAAATGCAGCTCCTCTATCAAAAAAACCTAGCATAATCCAGAAAAATCGAACTTGGGTTCAACAAATTTTATAAAATTTGACAAAAATCTGTACAAAAATCCAAAAATTCGAAGTTAATTTCAACTAAAATTACTCAAATGCAGCTCCTCTATCAAAAAAACCTAACATAATCCAGAAAAATCGAAGTTGGGTTCAACAAATTTTATAAAATTTGAAAAAATCTGCACAAAAATCCAAAAATTCGAAGTTAATTACAACTAAAATTACTCAAATGCAGCTCCTCTATCCAAAAAACCTAACATAATCCAGAAAAATCGAAGTTGGTTTCAACAAAATTTTTTAAAATTTGACAAAAATCTGTACAAAAATCAAAAAATTCGAAGTTAATTACAACTAAAATTACTCAAATGCAGCTCCTCTATCCAAAAAACCTAACATAATCCAGCAAAAACGAAGATGGTTTCAACAAAATTTTTTAAAATTTGACAAAAATCTGTACAAAAATCCAAAAATTCGAAGTTAATTACAACTAAAATTACTCAAATGCAGCTCCTCTATCAAAAAAACCAAACATATTCCAGAAAAATCGAAGTTGGTTTCAACAAAATTTTTTAAAATTTGACAAAAATCTGTACAAAAATCCAAAAATTCGAAGTTATTTTCAACTAAAAATTACTCAAATGCAGCTCCTCTATCAAAAAAACTTTACATAATCCAGAAAAATCGAAGTTGGTTTCAACAAAATTTTTTAAAATTTGACAAAAATCTGTACAAAAATCCAAAAATTCGAAGTTAATTTCAACTAAAATTACTCGAAAGCTGCTCCTCTATCAAAAAAACCTAACATATTCCAGAAAAATCGAAGTTGGTTTCAACAAAATATTTTAAAATTTGACAAAAATCTGTACAAAAATCCAAAAATTCGAAGTTAATTTCAACTAGAATTACTCAAATGCAGCTCCTCTATCAAAAAAACCTAACATAATCCAGAAAAATCGAAGTTGGGTTCAACAAAATTTTATAAAATTTGACAAAAATCTGTACAAAAATCCAAAAATTCGAAGATAATTTCAACTAAAATTACTCAAATGCAGCTCCTCTATCCAAAAAACCTAAGTTAATCCAGAAAAATCGAAGTTGGTTTCAACAAATTTTTTTAAAATTTGACAAAAATCTGTACAAAAATCCAAAAATTCGAAGTTAATTTCAACTAAAATTACTCATATGCAGCTCCTCTATCAAAAAACCTAACATAATCGAGAAAAATCGAAGTTGGTTTCAACAAAATTTTTTATAATTTGAAAAAAATCTGTACAAACATCCAAAAATTCGAAGTTAATTTCAACTAAAATTACTCAAATGCAGCTCCTCTATCAAAAAAACCTAACGTAATCCAGAGTAATCGAAGTTGGTTTGAACAAAATTTTTTAAAATTTGACAAAAATCTGTACAAAAATCCAAAAATTCGAATTTAATTTCAACTAAAATTACTCAAATGCAGGTCCTCTATCAAGAAAACCTAACGTAATCCAGAGTAATCGAAGTTGGTTTCAACAAAATTTTTTAAAATTTGACAAAAATCTGTACAAAAATCCAAAAATTCGAAGATAATTTCAACTAAAATTACTCAAATGCAGCTCCTCTATCAAAAAAACCTAACATATTCCAGAAAAATCGAAGTTGATTTCAACAAAACTTTTTAAAATTTGACAAAAATCTGTACAAAAATCCCAAAATTCGAAGTTATTTTCAACTAAAATTACTCAAATGCAGCTCCTCTATCAAAAAAACCTAACATAATCCAGAAAAATCGAAGTTGGGTTCAACAAAATTTTATAAAATTTGACAAAAATCTGTACAAAAATCCAAAAATTCGAAGATAATTTCAACTAAAATTACTCAAATGCAGCTCCTCTATCCAAAAAACCTAACATAATCCAGAAAAATCGAAGTTGGTTTCAACAAAATTTTTTAAAATTTGACAAAAATCTGTACAAAAATCCAAAAATTCGAAGATAATTTGAACTAAAATTACTCAAATGCAGCTCCTCTATCCAAAAAACCTAACATAATCCAGAAAAATCGAAGTTGGTTTCAACAAAATTTTTTATAATATGAAAAAAATCTGTACAAACATCCAAAAATTCGAAGTTAATTTCAACTAAAATTACTCAAATGCAGCTCCTCTATCAAAAAAACCTAACATAATTCAGAAAAATCGAAGTTGGTTTCAACAAAATATTTTAAAATTTGTCAAAAATCTGTACAAAAATCCAAAATTTCGAAGTTAATTTCAACTAGAATTACTCAAATGCAGCTCCTCTATCAAAAAAACCTAACATAATCCAGAAAAATCGAAGTTGGGTTCAACAAATTTTATAAAATTTGACAAAAATCTGTACAAAAATCCAAAAATTCGAAGATAATTTCAACTAAAATTACTCAAATGCAGCTCCTCTATCCAAAAAACCTAACATAATCCAGAAAAATCGAAGTTGGTTTCAACAAAATTTTTTAAAATTTGACAAAAATCTGTACAAAAATCCAAAAATTCGAAGATAATTTCAACTAAAATTACTCAAATGCAGCTCCTCTATCCAAAAAACCTAACATAATCCAGAAAAATCGAAGTTGGTTTCAACAAAATTTTTTAAAATTTGACCAAAATCTGCACAAAAATCCAAAAATTCGAAGTTAATTTCAACTAAAATTACTCAAATGCAGCTCCTCTATCAAAAAAACTTTACATAATCCAGAAAAATCGAAGTTGGTGTCAACAAAATTTTTTATAATTTGAAAAAAATCTGTACAAACATCCAAAAATTCGAAGTTAATTTCAGCTAAAATTACTCAAATGCAGCTCCTCTATCAAAAAAACCTAACATAATTCAGAAAAATCGAAGTTGGTTTCAACAAAATATTTTAAAATTTGTCAAAAATCTGTACAAAAATCCAAAAATTCGAAGTTAATTTCAACTAGAATTACTCAAATGCAGCTCCTCTATCAAAAAAACCTAACATAATCCAGAAAAATCGAAGTTGGGTTCAACAAAATTTTATAAAATTTGACAAACATCTGTACAAAAATCCAAAAATTCGAAGATAATTTCAACTAAAATTGCTCAAATGCAGCTCCTCTATCCAAAAAACCTAACATAATCCAGAAAAATCGAAGTTGGTTTCAACAAAATTTTTTAAAATTTGACAAAAATCTGTACAAAAATCCAAAAATTCGAAGTTAATTTCAACTAGGATTACTCAAATGCAGCTCCTCTATCAAAAAAACCTAACATAATCCAGAAAAATCGAAGTTGGTTTCAACAAAATTTTTTAAAATTAGACAAAAATCTGTACAAAAATCCAAAAATTCGAAGTTAATTTCAACTAAAATTACTCGAAAGCTGCTCCTCTATCAAAAAAACCTAACATAATCCAGAGAAATCGAAATTGGTTTCAACAAAATTTTTTAAAATTTGACAAAAATCTGTACAAGAATCCAAAAATTCGAAGATAATTTCAACTAAAATTACTCAAATGCAGCTCCTCTATCAAAAAAACCTGACATATTCCAGAAAAATAGAAGTTGGTTTCAAGAAAATTTTTTAAAATTTGACAAAAATCTGTACAAGAATCCAAAAATTCGAAGTTAATTTCAACTAAAATTACTCAAATGTAGCTCCTCTATCAAAAAAACTTTACATAATCCAGAAAAATCGAAGTTGGTTTCAACAAAATTTTTTAAAATTTGACAAAAATCTGTACAAAAATCCCAAAATTCGAAGTTAATTTCAACTAAAATTACTCGAAAGCTGCTCCTCTATCAAAAAAACCTAACATAATCCAGAGAAATCGAAGTTGGTTTCAACAAAATTTTTTAAAATTTGACAAAAATCTGTACAAGAATCCAAATATTCGAAGTTAATTTCAACTAAAATTACTCAAATGCAGCTCCTCTATCAAAAAAACCTAACATATTCCAGAAAAATCGAAGTTGTTTTCAACAAAATTTTGTAAAATTTGACAAAGATCTGTACAAGAATCCAAAAATTCGATGTTAATTTCAACTAAAATTACTCAAATGCAGCTCCTCTATCAAAATAACTTTACATAATCCAGAAAAATCGAAGTTGGTTTCAACAAAATTTTTTAAAATTTGACAAAAATCTGTACAAAAATCCAAAAATTCGAAGTTAATTTCAACTAAAATTACTCGAAAGCTGCTCCTCTATCAAAAAAACCTAACATAATCCAGAGAAATCGAAGTTGGTTTCAACAAAATTTTTTAAAATTTGACAAAAATCTGTACAAGAATCCAAAAATTCGAAGTTAATTTCAACTAAAATTACTCAAATGCAGCTCCTCTATCAAAAAAACCTAACATATTCCAGAAAAATCGAAGTTGGTTTCAACAAAATTTTTTAAAATTTGACAAAAATCTGTAAAAGAATCCAAAAATTCGATGTTAATTTCAACTAAAATTACTCAAATGCAGCTCCTCTATCAAAAAAACTTTACATAATCCAGAGAAATCGATGTTGGTTTCAACAAAATTTTTTAAAATTTTACAAATATCTGTACAAAAATCCAAAAATTCGAAGTTAATTTCAACTAAAATTACTCAAATGCAGCTCCTCTATCAAAAAAACCTAACATAATCCAGAAAAATCGAAGTAGGTTTAAACAAAATTTTTTAAAATTTGACAAAAATCTGTACAAAAATCCAAAAATTCGAAGTTAATTTCAACTAGGATTACTCAAATGCAGCTCCTCTATCAAAAAAACCTAACATAATCCAGAAAAATCGAAGTTGGTTTCAACAAAATTTTTTAAAATTAGACAAAAATCTGTACAAAAATCCAAAAATTTGAAGTTAATTTCAACTAAAATTACTCGAAAGCTGCTCCTCTATCAAAAAAACCTAACATAATCCAGAGAAATCGAAATTGGTTTCAACAAAATTTTTTAAAATTTGACAAAAATCTGTACAAGAATCCAAAAATTCGAAGTTAATTTCAACTAAAATTACTCAAATGCAGCTCCTCTATCAAAAAAACCTGACATATTCCAGAAAAATAGAAGTTGGTTTCAAGAAAATTTTTTAAAATTTGACAAAAATCTGTACAAGAATCCAAAAATTCGAAGTTAATGTCAACTAAAATTACTCAAATGCAGCTCCTGTATCAAAAAAACTTTACATAATCCAGAAAAATCGAAGTTGGTTTCAACAAAATTTTTTAAAATTTGACAAAAATCTGTACAAAAATCCCAAAATTCGAAGTTAATTTCAACTAAAATTACTCGAAAGCTGCTCCTCTATCAAAAAAACCTAACATAATCCAGAGAAATCGAAATTGGTTTCAACAAAATTTTTTAAAATTTGACAAAAATCTGTACAAGAATCCAAAAATTCGAAGTTAATTTCAACTAAAATTACTCAAATGCAGCTCCTCTATCAAAAAAACCTGACATATTCCAGAAAAATAGAAGTTGGTTTCAAGAAAATTTTTTAAAATTTGACAAAAATCTGTACAAGAATCCAAAAATTCGAAGTTAATGTCAACTAAAATTACTCAAATGCAGCTCCTGTATCAAAAAAACTTTACATAATCCAGAAAAATCGAAGTTGGTTTCAACAAAATTTTTTAAAATTTGACAAAAATCTGTACAAAAATCCCAAAATTCGAAGTTAATTTCAACTAAAATTACTCGAAAGCTGCTCCTCTATCAAAAAAACCTAACATAATCCAGAGAAATCGAAGTTGGTTCAACAAAATTTTTTAAAATTTGACAAAAATCTGTACAAGAATCCAAAAATTCGAAGTTAATTTCAACTAAAATTACTCAAATGCAGCTCCTCTATCAAAAAAACCTAACATAATCCAGAAAAATCGAAGTAGGTTTAAACAAAATTTTTTAAAATTTGACAAAAATCTGTACAAAAATCCAAAAATTCGAAGTTAATTTCAACTAGGATTACTCAAATGCAGCTCCTCTATCAAAAAAACCTAACATAATGCAGAAAAATCGAAGTTGGTTTCAACAAAATTTTTTAAAATTAGACAAAAATCTGTACAAAAATCCAAAAATTTGAAGTTAATTTCAACTAAAATTACTCGAAAGCTGCTCCTCTATCAAAAAAACCTAACATAATCCAGAGAAATCGAAATTGGTTTCAACAAAATTTTTTAAAATTTGACAAAAATCTGTACAAGAATCCAAAAATTCGAAGTTAATTTCAACTAAAATTACTCGAAAGCTGCTCCTCTATCAAAAAAACCTAACATAATCCAGGGAAATCGAAGTTGGTTTCAACAAAATTTTTTAAAATTTGACAAATATCTGTACAAGAATCCAAAAATTCGAAGTTAATTTCAACTAAAATTACTCAAATGCAGCTCCTCTATCAAAAAAACCTAACATATTCCAGAAAAATCGAAGTTGGTTTCAACAAAATTTTTTAAAATTTGACAAAAATCTGTACAAGAATCCAAAAATTCGATGTTAATTTCAACTAAAATTACTCAAATGCAGCTCCTCTATCAAAAAAACTTTACATAATCCAGAAAAATCGTAGTTGGTTTCAACAAAATTTTTTAAAATTTGACAAAAATCTGTACAAAAATCCAAAAATTCGAAAATAATTTCAACTAAAATTACTCGAAAGCTGCTCTTCTATCAAAAAAACCTAACATAATCCAGAGAAATCGAAGTTGGTTTCAACAAAATTTTTTAAAATTTGACAAAAATCTGTACAAAAATCCAAAAATTCGAAGTTAATTTCAACTAGGATTACTCAAATGCAGCTCCTCTATCAAAAAAACCTAACATATTCCAGAAAAATCGAAGTTGGTTTCAACAAAATTTTTTATAATTTGACAAAAATCTGTGCAAAAATCCAAAAATTCGAAAATAATTTCAACTAAAATTAGTCGAAAGCTGCTCCTCTATCAAAAAAACCTAACATAATCCAGAGAAATCGAAGTTGGTTTCAACAAAATTTTTCAAAATTTGACAAATATCTGTACAAGAATCCAAAAATTCGAAGTTAATTTCAACTAAAATTTTTTAAAATTTGACAAAAATCTGTACAAAAATCCAAAATTTCGAAAATAATTTCAACTAAAATTACTCGAAAGCTGCTCTTCTATCAAAAAAACCTAACATAATCCAGAGAAATCGAAGTTGGTTTCAACAAAATTTTTTAAAATTTGACAAAAATCTGTACAAAAATCCAAAAATTCGAAGTTAATTTCAACTAGGATTACTCAAATGCAGCTCCTCTATCAAAAAAACCTAACATATTCCAGAAAAATCGAAGTTGGTTTCAACAAAATTTTTTATAATTTGACAAAAATCTGTGCAAAAATCCAAAAATTCGAAAATAATTTCAACTAAAATTACTCGAAAGCTGCTCCTCTATCAAAAAAACCTAACATAATCCAGAGAAATCGAAGTTGGTTTCAACAAAATTTTTCAAAATTTGACAAATATCTGTACAAGAATCCAAAAATTCGAAGTTAATTTCAACTAAAATTACTCGAAAGCTGCTCCTCTATCAAAAAAACCTAACATAATCCAGGGAAATCGAAGTTGGTTTCAACAAAATTTTTTAAAATTTGACAAATATCTGTACAAGAATCCAAAAATTCGAAGTTAATTTCAACTAAAATTACTCAAATGCAGCTCCTCTATCAAAAAAACCTAACATATTCCAGAAAAATCGAAGTTGGTTTCAACAAAATTTTTTAAAATTTGACAAAAATCTGTACAAGAATCCAAAAATTCGATGTTAATTTCAACTAAAATTACTCAAATGCAGCTCCTCTATCAAAAAAACTTTACATAATCCAGAAAAATCGTAGTTGGTTTCAACAAAATTTTTTAAAATTTGACAAAAATCTGTACAAAAATCCAAAAATTCGAAAATAATTTCAACTAAAATTACTCGAAAGCTGCTCTTCTATCAAAAAAACCTAACATAATCCAGAGAAATCGAAGTTGGTTTCAACAAAATTTTTTAAAATTTGACAAAAATCTGTACAAAAATCCAAAAATTCGAAGTTAATTTCAACTAGGTGTCACGTCCCGGGTGAGGTCTTTTGGGGACAATGACATGCGGGGTAGAATGGACTCAGGCGCGAATCTAAAATCCAGCACTCTGAGATTTTGTGGGAACTTAGGCGCGAATATTAAATCCGTCACTCTGAGGGTTTTTGAGGGAGCCAGGCGCGAATATTAAATCCGTCACGCTGAGGGTTTTTGAGGAATCAGGCGCGAATCTGTAATCCAGCACACTGAGGGTTTTAGAGGAAGCCAGGCGCGAATATTAAATCCGTCACTCTGAGGGTTTTTGAGGGAGTCAGGCGCGAATCTGTGATCCAGCACGCTGAGGGTTTTAGAGGAATCAGGCGCGAATCTGTAATCCAGCACACTGAGGGTTTTAGAGGAAGCCAGGCGCGAATCTTACATCCTGCACTCTAAAGCTAAAGGATAGATCAGGCGCGAATCTGACATCCAGCACACTAATCGACCAGGGAAGGTTTAAAGGCGAATGGTATCCGGGGACACCCGTTAGCACTCTTGTTTTGATTTTTACGTTGCATTTATGTAGAGAAAATCACTTATAATATTTCCGTGAATAGCACGGCTCGTGCAATAGTATGTTTGTAAACACAACTGGGGCTTAAGCGTTCACTGATCGAGATCAGCTGTTGCTGCAGTTTGTTTTGGTTTGAGGATATTCGCAACCGGAGATTAGACACAATAATTCAAAGCGTGATTTAAACAAGAACGTTTGTTTATTCAAGGTACGATAATATGCCATGCATCGTTAATGCAAAAGCAGTTAATTGTTATAGAAATGCGTTTGACAGCGAGCATTAGCACATGACATTTATATAAATTGTGATTAGTACAATATAAAAGTATGAATATGAAATACAATATGCGATAATTAAAGGAAATGATTACAATAAGCACATATATAGAAAGTAGTAATAGTAATAATACAAAATATAAGTGAACGCAATAAGCAATAATTGAAATAATAATAGCAAATAATATGGTATGAAGATGATATGCAGAGTAATATAAGATAATTATAAATGCTTACAATCGTTGTCGTATAGCACTGATTTTAACACTTGAGAAAATAAATCTTTCAGAGAAACACAGTTCGTCGTGAACGATTTGTCGTAGAAAGAGAGCCTGGCTTCTCGATCTTTCGTATTTATATGATTTACGCGCGGTCCTTGCGGGGGTTGTATGCGGTAAGGACCTTGACACAATTTACGAATTATGCGTAGTAGGACTTCCGGGGTTTTTCTATAATATTCTATATTTAAACTATGTTTACGGCACGTACGCCAGGTATTCTTCGCAGTTAGGCTTTGGGGTTTTTTCTACTTGTCTATATTTAGACTACGTTTGTGAATCTTGCTTGAAATATGCGTCGCGATAAGATTCTCAAGATTTTGTTTGGCTATTGCTAAGAAGATACTCAACCCATTAGATGGATTTTAGGTATTTTGGCGGGACAGGGGTTTGAATGGCTTTGACTCGGTGAGTCGTAATGAAGGGGTGAGACTAGGTCTCGAATTAAGATGTTTTAGGACGAGGGACTTGTTTGAATTTGAATGCTTGGGAGGATTTCGTGCCTCATAGGGCGAATAGGCGAAGAGTTTTGTAACGATCATCTCGCGATGGGGACCACTAAGGTACATCGGCGAGGTGGAGGCTACATTGATCATCTTGTGTTGGTGACCGCTAAGGTACAACATCAAGGTGATCAGCGATTGAGGAGATGGGGTAAGAGTTGAGTTAGAGGGACTTTGGTGGAGTGATTTTGAGGTTTACTAATAGGTTTTTGGAATAGAAACGCGCGAAAAATAGTGGGACGTCACACCTCCCCCCTTATATGAAGAAATGTGTACATTTCTTACCATAAGGTTTGGGTGTTTTGAAATGAGGAGATAACGAAAAGAAAATATATCGGTTTTTGCGAAGAAAAGAAAATAAAAGATAAAGCCTATTGGCATAGAAAATAAAAGATATTTGGCGTATATATATAAAAAAAAATCTGTTTTGGCAGGAAAAGAATGGTATTTAAATATAATCTTATGCTAAAAGGTGTCTATATACAAGGATTATTTACAAGGGATGGTTGGGATTAAAGGAAGGGATTTTGGAGGGACTAATAGGGAGGGAAGGAATATTCGAGGGTTTCTAGGAATTCCGAGTGGTCCAGGACGTACGTGAGGTCATAACCTCCCTGATAGAGGTCATCGAACAACCTCAGGAACTCGGGCGTCAGCTCCGTAATGTCCGGTAATCGGGTAGCTGACCCCGTGTCCAGGATCTCCACGACGCCTGGCCATGGAGGGATAGAGGAAGGGATTTGGATTTCGGGAACATGAGGTGGAGAGTGGTAAGGAGAGGGTGGTGGACGGGAGAGTACCTCTCTGATTTTTGCGGGAGGGCGGCAAGGGGGCGGTGGAGTGACGGCCTCCTGCATCCTTTGAGTTGGTGTCGGTGGGGGGGAATCGTCGATGACGATGACCTCTGAATCAGCCTCCCTGATGGTTACTGAGGAGGTCACTTTGGGAAGGAGGAGCGACAGGCTCCTTCCCTCTTTTGTGGCCTCTTTGCGCATCCATCTTATGTGGGCGAGCTTCCTCTTTAGGCCTCCTCCATTGGTTCTAGGCCCGTTGGGCTTATGGGCCCTTTTGTGAGGCATGATGTAAACTATGAAATGAAATAATTAATACTCGTTTTCTATATTCGGATTAGGGTCAACCGGGGTTTTCGCGTATTTGACCAAGACGCGCTTTATTTGCATGTATAATTTTCGTTTTCCCTTTCCATGATATTTTTAAGTTCTGTGATGGGATTACTTCTAGTATAGTGTGTGGACCAGAATACTGGTCGCCAAATTTCCCTTTTCGCGGTTCTATTAGAACGAAGACCGAGTCGCCCGGTCTGAAGGTCTCCGCGTTTATGTGTCTATCATAGTATTTTTTGTAACGTAGTTTTGATTGATTTAACTTTTCTGCTGCAGCAGTTTGCAGCTCTTGCATCCGTATGCTTAACTTCGAGAGATATTGATTATAAGTCTCATTTTCAAAATCTTCGGGTACTCTTTTCCGACTGGGTACCCGTGCTATTTTACCGAACACTAATTCGTGTGGAGTGTATCCAGTGCCCTCGTGGACGCTGGTATTATAAGAGAACGCGGCCATGTCGGTCCATTCATCCCAGTCGCTGTATTTACTAATAAACATTTTCAAATATTCTGTTAGGACGAGGTGCGATCGCTCTAAAGAGCCGTTAGTCTGTGGGTGAAAAGCTGTGGTTCTAAATTGTTCAATTTTAAATTTTTGTGCTATTGTTTTCATGAATTTACCAGTGAAATTAGCTCCTTGGTCAGTGAGGACGGCTCTGGGAGCTCCGAACTGGCAGATAAATTTTCTTATAAATGCATCTGCAACCTTTATTGATGTCGATTGTTTGAGTGGTTCGCACACGAAATATTTAGTCAATAAATCTTGCATGGTTAATATGTATGTGTTTCCATTTCTTGTGGTAGGTAACGGTCCTACTATATCTAATGCTATTTTATCAAAGGCGCGTCCAGGCGTGTCGGTAAGGATCATTGGCTGCCTGGTTTTAACACGAACAAGTTTTTTCTTCTGACAGTCCTCGCATCTTCGAATATAATCTTCTATGGCTTTTTTCATTCCTTTCCAGAAATAATAGTGACGAATTCGATTATAAGTTTTAGTTACTCCTTTGTGTCCGGCTAATGCAGACGCGTGATTTTCTGTAATAATATTTTGTCTTTTTGATTCTTCGGGAATTTGAACTATTTGTAAGCATATAGTGACACTGATGTCTTCTTCATTAATGGCTTCGAGAACGTCCATTATAATATCTTGCCAATTTAGCTGATCAATGTTTGTCGTTTTGGCAATGCTGAATGAATATATAATTAATTCGCGCACTACATCCTTAAGGGAAGTAAGAGCTTCGTTCCAATTTGTCGTGGTTAGAGGAGTATTTTGTGTTTCTTTGATAACCAAGCCTACGAGAATTTGCCCCTTTTTATATGATACATGAGCCCTACCCAGAGTGAGTTCGCTTGCTATTGTTAGTTCTCCTGCTTCCTGTAATTGTCTAGCTCCTTCGTCGCAAGGTTTCCCATCGGCACTTAAAAAGAAGACGAGCGTTTCTTTACGTAGGGACAATGGGTCGCGACTAATTGACGGTATTATTATGATTTCTCTGTCTGGATCTGGTTCGTATGCTGTTTCTTGGGAATCGTCAATTATTGATAAATCTGAGTCAGTTGTTGACTCGTCTGACATGTTCGATTCCACTTCGGAATCGGGATCCGATTGTTCCTGCGGTACCGGGGATTGTGGAGGCGAAATACTTTCGTAAGGGGTGTTTATTTGTTCCCCCTCATTTTCTAGATCTTCCTCTTCGACACTACTAATTGTTTCTGGTAGGTTTTCTGGGGCAGATTCTATTATATGCGTTGGATCTTTTCGTGCCTTTCGGTGAGGCTGAATTCTTTTGGGTGCCGTTCTTAGGCGGATTTTACTTGTGGGTTCCGAAGCAGAGGTGAGTGATTTGGAACCCCGAGGTCTTCCAGGGCCTCGTTTTGGCGGAGCTTCAGTTTCTTTGGTAGTACGCGGTTTTTTGGGATTTTGAGTGGTCCAGTCCACCCAGTCTTCGTCATCTTCTTCTCGTGGCCGTATTGGACATGCCTCCACTATAGGGGGATTACGAGATAGAGCGTCGGCAAGTTTGTTGCTTTTTCCCGGTTGGTATCGAATTTCGTATTCATACTCAGCTAATTTCAATCGCCACCTGACAAGGCGCGAGGTTGGGTCCTTTACTTTATGTAACCAAATCAAGGGTTGGTGGTCAGTAAATAAAATAAACTTCCTTCCATATAAGTAAGGTCGGAAATGTCTAACACAATATACAATAGCTAAAAGTTCTTTCTCTATGGTTGCATAATTTATTTCTGCTTTATTTAGGAGGCGAGAAGCGTAAGCGATCGGTAATTCCTTTCCGTCGATAGCCTGACTTAATATTCCTCCTATAGCGTATTCGGAAGCATCAGTAGTGATATGAAATTGCATTTCAAAATTTGGATATTGCAGGATAGGTTCCTTCTGCAACGCTGACCTTAAGTGGTCAAAAGCCGTTTTCTGGGACGGTCCCCAGTCAAATTTTATGTCTTTCTTTAGTAGTTGGGTTAACGGCCGAGCTATTTTGGAAAATTCTGGGATAAACCTTCTATAATATCCGGTTAATCCAAGGAATTGTTTGATTCCTTTTGGTGTACTTGGTGCCGGGTAGTTTCGGACGGCTTGAATTTTTCCTAAATCTGGTTTTACCCCTTCCTCGGTAATTATATGTCCCAGGTAAGCGACTTCCTTATGTAGGAATTTACATTTTGTAGGTTGTAACTTTAAGTTTGCTTCTCGTAAACGGTGAGCGAGTTTTTTAAATTTGATTAAATGCTCTGTTAGGGAACTTGCGTAAAGGACGATATCGTCCAAATATACGAACATTTCCGTGCCTTGGAGTCCCGTAAGGGTATGGTCCATTAGACGCTGGAAAGTAGCTGGTGCATTACAAAGTCCAAATGGCATCCTGACAAACTCATAATGTCCATGAGGTGTAGAAAATGCGGTTTTTGGTGCGTCTTCCGGTTTCATAGGGATTTGGTGGAATCCTGACGCGAGGTCAAATACGGAGAAGTACTTTGCTCCTCCTAATTGATCTAATATTTCATTGATATTTGGAAGTGGGTATGCGTCGGGAACTGTAATTTTGTTTAAATCCCTGAAGTCAATTACCATTCGCCACAAGAGTTCCCCATCGGGTCCCGGTTTCTTAGAGACGATCCAAATAGGTGAATTGTAAGGTGACAATGATGGTTTTATTATTTCCTGATCTAGTAATTTGCCTACTTGTTTATCTATTTCCTTTTTGTGTACTGGAGGAAATCGATATTGTTTAGTATTGACAGGCACTGGGTCCGTTGTCTGGATCCCATGCTGGATAGCGTTCGTATGACCCAACTTCTCATCTGGTAGATGAAAAAGGTCATGGTACTTACTTAAAATTCCTTGGACATGTAGTTTTTCTTCCGGATTCATATGATCCATTGAAATTAATCCGAGCACTTGTTCCATCCTTGTTGTGGGTTTTTCAGAAATTATTGATACTTCCTCACCCGACGCAATACTAAGAGACTCAAGGAAATTTGGGTGGAGGGTTGATCTGGCATAATGCTCAGAGAGTGAGTGCACTTTCACGGGTGCCTCGGTTTGGTGGATCAACGGATCCTGGGGTATAAGGGACTTGTTTAAATTTAGGGCGGGGATAGGAGTGACGCGCTTTGACGTCATAGTCTCTTTTGTTCGTCTTTGTTTGGGTTCTGGAATCACAATTTCGAATTCATCCAATTCAACAGTAGGTCTTGTGATCGTTATGTCCGTTTCATTAGAATTTATTATTTGTAAGTACGCTTTGCCGTCTTGATTACGGACAAGAGCGTTACCAGCATGAATCCCAGTGCCTAAGTCTAACCGGGGTAAATACCCTTCCTTTATATTTGAATTTAATATATTAATAAAGGAAACGGTTTTTGATCTAGCAGGTAGTACGATTTGAGTTCTGTTTACAAATGGAATAGAGTTTCCGTTGAACTCTAACTGCTTTTTGGAATAATGTATCGAGGCATTTTGTTTCATAAAAAATTCTGTACCTAGTATTCCTTGTGGTTTAATTGGGAAATCATTTTCGACTACGTTAAACGTGACGTTGTCGCCAAAAAGGGTTATCTTCACTGTACCAAGCGTGGTGACGGGGACCGGAGAGATGCCCTTGAGTATTAGTCGATCTTTCTTGTCTATCTCTTGTGGTAGCTTTACGATTTGAATTTTTAATAAGTTCACCTGTGACCCAGTATCAATCATTAATTCAGGTGTAGTTTCGAAGTCGGGGGAGGGAATTCTTACAGATGGAGCTTCATCGGCAGTATTTAACCATGCTGTTGCGATTCTAGTTTCGATATTCCCGGTTCCGTTTGTATTATTATTGGATGCGCTCTCGTTTGGCCCGTTCCACGGTACGCATCCATGGTTGACCGTAGGGGCGGAGCGTTTCCCGAATCTCGTTCCTGGAAGGTTCCTGGGTTTCTTTCATTCCGATTAAATATGCGTTTCCTGCATTCTGAGATTAAGTGTCCGGGCTTTTTGCAATAAGCGCAGATGCGCAATTCCGTAGGTCTTGAGGGAGGTGGTCGAGTTTTGTCCCAGTAAGGGAGCAAAGGGTTAAGGGCCTGATTACCATATCCCACAACTCGGTTTTGGGGATATCGTTCGGACGGTTGGGAGGCAATTTTTTGGTTGCTTCTGCAGGATAACGCGTCGTGTCCTGTCTTATTACAAAGTTGGCATACTAATTTAGGAGCTTTTTGTTCTGTAAACCTTTGACGGTCCCTTTCTATTTTTTTGTCTACGAGTACAGCCAGTTCAAAAGCTTCATCGAGTGTTTCGAAATTATGTTGGAAGAGTCTTGTTCGTATATGGGGAGGAAGGCCATCCACAAAAGAATCCAACGTCAAACGATCTAAGTCCTCGGGGTGGTTCCGTGCGAAGTCGCGATAGTATTCTCTGTCCTCTTCCAAAATAGCGAATCGGAGATCCTTAACGCGCGAAATATATTCCAATATGTGTTCGTTATTTCCTTTGATAATGTTTGCAAGTTCTCCTCGATAATGATCTGATGTTTTCGCGGGTGAGAATGTACGTTTCAGTTGCTTTATTAAGTCATTTACGGAGTCAAAGACCCTATCCTCAACGGCCAAGCAGGCGTGGTCTTGCAGTTTATTGCGCAACAACCTCGCCAGCTGGGGTTCAGCCTGCGGGGGAACCAGTGCTTTAGCCCTATTGCAAGCTCTCGCGAATTGCTCCACTGGTATATTATGTCCATTAAAACTAGGGACGGTTTCTATAGCGTCCTTTAACGTGATCTGGGGTATTGGATCCTGGTCTGGAATATAGCTACGATTCAATGCCTCTGGAACTTTATTATAATTTAGCACCGGTTTTCTATCAAAACGAGAGGAACCCGGTGTGGCGAAATTATTCACAACTGGCGGGGGTGCAAGAAGTTTTTCCATCATCCTTTCGATATTTTGTATTTTATTAGAAAGACCTTCAAACGTGGGGTCTGCCGATCCCGTGCCTACGCCCGAATGCGTTTTAGTTTCTGGGTTTTTCGCAAATCTCGCGTGCAAATTGTCAATCTCGGCTCGTTTCTCACGCAATAATTGCAACCGTTCCTTTATTTCGGCGGTCTCGATTTCTATATCGCTATTGAAAGGCCCCGCGTCTTGGTCGATTATGAGGGGGTCTTCAATATCGTTGTATTCAGACATGTTTAACTCAGTAAATTTTATTATTTTAGGGTGACTTAGAAGTTTCCCTATATTAGGCGTGCGGTAGCAGCTATTCAAAATCTATGGTATTCTCTACCCGGGTAGTTATTATCGAATCTAGTTTGATTTTTCTTTATTCGACTGTAGTGCTCTGTGCATACGGCACTTAATTTGAACAAGAGGTTCTTGCAACGAGGGCATTCAGGGAATATATCGTTAGGTTGGTGGTAGTGTACTTGATTTATTTCGTCTACTTCCACCGGGTTTGAATTAAAACAATTTAGGCAAATTTTTCCGCCTTCCGTGGTCGTAGCTGCTCCTCCCGAAACACAAATCAACGCGTTTGAATCTGACAAAACGCCTCGCAGCCTGCGGCTTGGGTAATATAATGTATTTTGATTTTGGCTTGAATTGCACATGCTCGTTTTCAATGTCTTATGTCGCGTCAGGCAGTTAATTTAAATTTCGTTGTAAAAAGATATTAGTGATTCAAGGAGTACCAATGTGTACACTCGGCACAATTGGCTGCGGGACGCGTTTGATATATTATTTTATCGCACCTTAGGCAATTAGGGAAAGTATAGGGCGTTTGGCAGTAATGAATTTGATACTCTGTCACCGTTTTTGTTGGATCAAGTTTGGAGCAATTTAAGCAAATTTCTTCGTCTTCGTTATTTGCCACTATGGTCCCGGAAACACAGACCATCCACTGTATTGATTCCGTCAACTTTTGTAATTGGCGGCTCTGGTAGGCTGGTTTCCACGGGTTTACGTGTTCTAAGTACATACTAAGTAGCGGGACTTTGTGGGTGCCGCGTCGGAGAATCTAATTCTTATCAACGGCAAACGAAAATCCCACCGCTGTCACCAAAAATATGTCACGTCCCGGGTGAGGTCTTTTGGGGACAATGACATGCGGGGTAGAATGGACTCAGGCGCGAATCTAAAATCCAGCACTCTGAGATTTTGTGGGAACTTAGGCGCGAATATTAAATCCGTCACTCTGAGGGTTTTTGAGGGAGCCAGGCGCGAATATTAAATCCGTCACGCTGAGGGTTTTTGAGGAATCAGGCGCGAATCTGTAATCCAGCACACTGAGGGTTTTAGAGGAAGCCAGGCGCGAATATTAAATCCGTCACTCTGAGGGTTTTTGAGGGAGTCAGGCGCGAATCTGTGATCCAGCACGCTGAGGGTTTTAGAGGAATCAGGCGCGAATCTGTAATCCAGCACACTGAGGGTTTTAGAGGAAGCCAGGCGCGAATCTTACATCCTGCACTCTAAAGCTAAAGGATAGATCAGGCGCGAATCTGACATCCAGCACACTAATCGACCAGGGAAGGTTTAAAGGCGAATGGTATCCGGGGACACCCGTTAGCACTCTTGTTTTGATTTTTACGTTGCATTTATGTAGAGAAAATCACTTATAATATTTCCGTGAATAGCACGGCTCGTGCAATAGTATGTTTGTAAACACAACTGGGGCTTAAGCGTTCACTGATCGAGATCAGCTGTTGCTGCAGTTTGTTTTGGTTTGAGGATATTCGCAACCGGAGATTAGACACAATAATTCAAAGCGTGATTTAAACAAGAACGTTTGTTTATTCAAGGTACGATAATATGCCATGCATCGTTAATGCAAAAGCAGTTAATTGTTATAGAAATGCGTTTGACAGCGAGCATTAGCACATGACATTTATATAAATTGTGATTAGTACAATATAAAAGTATGAATATGAAATACAATATGCGATAATTAAAGGAAATGATTACAATAAGCACATATATAGAAAGTAGTAATAGTAATAATACAAAATATAAGTGAACGCAATAAGCAATAATTGAAATAATAATAGCAAATAATATGGTATGAAGATGATATGCAGAGTAATATAAGATAATTATAAATGCTTACAATCGTTGTCGTATAGCACTGATTTTAACACTTGAGAAAATAAATCTTTCAGAGAAACACAGTTCGTCGTGAACGATTTGTCGTAGAAAGAGAGCCTGGCTTCTCGATCTTTCGTATTTATATGATTTACGCGCGGTCCTTGCGGGGGTTGTATGCGGTAAGGACCTTGACACAATTTACGAATTATGCGTAGTAGGACTTCCGGGGTTTTTCTATAATATTCTATATTTAAACTATGTTTACGGCACGTACGCCAGGTATTCTTCGCAGTTAGGCTTTGGGGTTTTTTCTACTTGTCTATATTTAGACTACGTTTGTGAATCTTGCTTGAAATATGCGTCGCGATAAGATTCTCAAGATTTTGTTTGGCTATTGCTAAGAAGATACTCAACCCATTAGATGGATTTTAGGTATTTTGGCGGGACAGGGGTTTGAATGGCTTTGACTCGGTGAGTCGTAATGAAGGGGTGAGACTAGGTCTCGAATTAAGATGTTTTAGGACGAGGGACTTGTTTGAATTTGAATGCTTGGGAGGATTTCGTGCCTCATAGGGCGAATAGGCGAAGAGTTTTGTAACGATCATCTCGCGATGGGGACCACTAAGGTACATCGGCGAGGTGGAGGCTACATTGATCATCTTGTGTTGGTGACCGCTAAGGTACAACATCAAGGTGATCAGCGATTGAGGAGATGGGGTAAGAGTTGAGTTAGAGGGACTTTGGTGGAGTGATTTTGAGGTTTACTAATAGGTTTTTGGAATAGAAACGCGCGAAAAATAGTGGGACGTCACATAGGATTACTCAAATGCAGCTCCTCTATCAAAAAAACCTAACATATT